>JAARMF010002772.1:274-16404 GCA_022844705.1 Toxascaris leonina
CGCAAAAAAGGCACAAATTTGCGTAAGAACACTGAAATGGAGTGGTCTCGCTTGCTGTTTTCGCAAATCACTCACTTATCTATGTTTTCCGTGCAAGAATGAAAGTAAACAGTATGTGCACCAACCTTCGGCCATCGCATATCCACCTCCCAATAGCAAAACGGTGCTCCAAGAAAACTTTTCCTTCATTCTCCTCCAGCTCATTAGCGTACGGTATTCGCCACCACTTGCAGGGGGTAACAACGGGTTTTCGGCTGGCATAACGAAAAGAAGGAATGCAATGAACATCGCAACAGTGCCATCAGATATGAATCTGAAATTACTTTGCTATAGAATCCGAAATGATGTGAGCAGCAGGCATTTATTATCAGTCTCCAGATGTCCTATGTAAAGAGTCTTACTTCACCGTACCGCAGTGGCATAGCTAGGCAGCAAACGACTGTCAACAGTTTTAAGAGCGTCCAGGATGCATAATGAAGGTGTTATGCTTGCGAGTATTTTTTGGTCTAACTCCGCAATAATCTCTAATCATCAGCGATGGAATCCGTCGCTAAGAAATTTGATGACCGCATGCCCTATCACATGATGTCATGGCTGATCATCCTTCCTTTAAAATTCCGTGCTTAGAGAACCAATAAAACCTGCAATTCACTTTTTTGCTTTATAGCGGATCGGACGCGCTCTTCCTTCTTCTTCCATGCAATGAACATTGAGAGAAGGATTTGTACTGCCAGTTGGTTTTCCATGAAACTCTTTGGCAGGGCTTTTGTCGTTATTTAATGATAATCCCGCAAGCGATAGACCTAAAGCAAGGAGAAGCGAAAGCACTCAAATCCCACTGATATGACTTTGCCCTTATTGCCTGAGTGATATTAAGGACTCTGTTGCGTTAATGTTAGCCATTCAACGGGAAGAAAGCCTGCTTCGGACTGAAGGTGATAGACAATCTAAGCCGGCTAGTGTAAACTTCTTTTCGTAGATGAGTCCCGAGCTCACAATTTTTCACGTATCAGTCGCGAACGATAGTGCGTTCTTGACAACACTTCTGCAGCGTGGGACGCCTCCGTGAAGGCTCCACTTATCCAGTGGAATGCGATCAATGAATAACTCATGGAATCGAAATGGAAGCTTGCAGGAATGTTGTATTGGCAGGCTTCCTACCAGTTTGTCGTCGAAAGGGCTGAGCATCAGCAGTTACAAAACTGGTACTGTGGCCAGCTTGACTCAAGGAGACCTTGTCAGGGCAGTGATTGTGAGAGTCAGGGACATGTTAGGTGCTCCAAATGACCAATTTAGCCTTGCATTCATAGGAAGAATCAAATAAACGTGGTACCTTTAAGCACTCACGTTTCTCGGAAGTAGCATTATTGTCTGTGCACTACTGGACATGCATAACGCCTCAGCTATCTGAGCGTTCACCTTCACAATTAACCTGCATGCGAGTGTGTAACTTTTTGTTCTTTGATATCTCAACAGGGTTGGGTTATGAATATCACGATGAACTCAATACCAACCGAATACATGTAATACTGCACACACTGACTAATTTTAATGTAGCACGAAAAGTGTCAGGGAGAGTCCTGATGATGTCAGGTACCCTGAAGAATTTCCAGTTGGGCCAGTTACGGGTTTTTTCCCAAAAAGAAGAAATCCTGTATTGTTTGCAGCATTGGACTACGCCGGCAGCATCAAGGACTCTTATGAAGCATCCACTGCGTTGCACCACTGTTCGTCAATTTTTGGTAGTTTACTGCTGATCTCTTTAAACCACTGTATTTATGACATTGCAGCTGCGGTGACTCTTCACACAAGCACACCACCCAACAGTGCATGACATCCCTTCAAATTTAGACTCCCTTAAAAAAATCTTTCCAGTGCCTGTTTTTGTAATCAGTCTGGATTCCTTATAAAATCTCTCTAAATCTCCTTTCAACGAACTTAATGCTGCTCCTTGATACTAATAAGAGTCCGAAACTATGAAGGGACGGTACTATGGGAGCAGACTAGTGAAAAAAATAGGCATAGTAAGAGGACCCATTCATAGATCGCCTTGAACATTTCTAAAATTGTTGCAAAGCCACGAATATCGCAACATCCACTACAATCTAACGGCAGCCAAGTAGCCATAATCGTGCAAGAAAAGAACCTTTGTGGGAACAGCGCACTCCATCCGGGAATAATCTTTGGCTCACGGAATAGCCACAAGAAGACAAGAGTTACGAAAAGAGCCAGCACCAGCCTCTCGTCAAATCTGCAGAATACGCTAAGAGTTTATATCTCAGTATTCAACTGCCGAGCGTAACTCAAAGCAGTATTAAACGAGTAGTACTGTTTGTGTCCGGTAGAACTGACAAACAAGTGGACAACTTCCTAGCTTACGCATTAAAGCAGGGAAACTTCCGGAAAAGATAATGAGATTTCGTACTCTGAAGACATTTTTTTGAGAACAACGGTGTTTCAAGCACTTACGCCGATAGATAAGGAGTACTTCTATTCATGGCTGTAAAACACGGCATCTCATCGCCATTTTGATTCATTACAAAAGCAGGTGCGGCTAGTCCGCAACTGATACTTTTTGTTTTTTGCGAGAATAACGCTGAGTGATGCAGCGAATATTAGCCATGTGGTTACAACAAAGCTACGATATGGGTTATAAAGTAGAGGAATAGATTCGCCTGGCAATGCACATACTTGAGATGTCCGAGTCTCTCGTACTTCTTTTTGAGCATTCGTCTCACTCGACTTTCGTCGTCATCGTGTACTTGACTGCAAAATTGTGCAATTTACTAAAAGCGAAATATTTTTGGTCGAATCTTTTGTGTGCGAAATGAAAATAGATAATTCAGAACAACGCCACATATCTCCTGTTGCGAAGGAACAAAGAAATCTTTGATAAGCTGCGATTCACAAAAAAAACGCCATTAAGGGACTTTCCAAATAAACAACTAAACTACAAGGCTCCTCCGCACTTACATATGCTAATGTTGCACACAAAAATGCATGTGCCTGAGCTCTTAACGGTTCGCTTGTCGCTCGTATGCATATGACAAAGCTGTGCGATTGCTTTTGATTAAGTTGCTTTTTTAATTGCGAATATGCGTAAATGAATCGAGAAGACACTGACGACAGCAATTGTTAAGCGGTTTTTATCGTTTAAAGGTGAATTGTTCAAAAAAGAAACGTTTCATCGCAGAAACGACAACGGAATTAGTGAGATAGATTGCGGATGGATTACATTCATAGATCCATTTCGTTTCTCGCTTTACCAATGTCTTGGGATCGTGTTGGATTGCGGAAAGGTGACCGTGCTATTTTTGTACGTTTTCTTTGTTGACTCGCTATTCTACCTGTATTTTTCGATCGGACAACAATAGTGCCTCTTATATTTGTCTCTCTTCTTCGTCTGTCTCTATTATTCTACGGTTGCAAAATGTGGTAATGACTGCTTCATGGAGGTCATCTGTAGCACTCTCTTTTCCAGTGCATTTATGCCATAACAAGTAATTTGGTAAACAAAGAAACGTGTTACAACAACACGTTTTTGTTATGGCCGTCACCTCAGTTGCAGCATGGCCGTGCCAACTTCACACACCTGAATCCAATAAAGAGCGTTTGAAGCCATATCCAGCAGAATAGTAGTGATATAACAAGTTGTGGAATAGCAAATGCCATCCAGGTGGCAAAAGTGATTGGCGTTTTACCTAGGTATAGCCTGCAAATGACATCATTTTCTGCGTTGAACGCAAATGCAAACTTGCACGAATATGAGACACTGGGATTGATCAACTTGTCCATCATAGTCAACAAGTTTCTTTTCGCTGCGCATATAATCGAGCTCAATATACATAACAACAAATGCAAGAACCACTTATAGCAGCACTTTATTTTATCTCTGAGAGATGCAGTCTGCTTGCATCTTGCACTATGCAACTCAGCATGCGCTGAAATAGATTAGTAGTCGTTACAAAACTTTTTTATGCTTACTATCGACCTAACAATTTGCTGAACGAAAACTGAAATCAGAAAAGCCGAGTTTGAAGCAACCTTGGTGTCTTAAAAGTAAAGCAAAACAGCGCTGCCCGCTAGTGATCCGAAGCTTATCAAAGGGATTATCAACAGTAGTCCTCAAAAGCGAAGGGTAGATGCAGATGGAAAGCAAAAGACTTAATCGGGCGCACCTCAGTTGTTTCGGACTCAGTTTTCGGATAACAAATCGTTGGGAATATTTTTTAATGCACAATGCGGTATTATTAGTTGGGAACCTGAGGACCGCCACAACTTGTATAACATCAGCTTTGATCAAATTGGTCATTGGAATGGTCAGTCAATCAAATGACCGCTTCATCAAGAGGCGATAGACGATCGGCTCTGCATCATAAGTCGGATCGTCAAACTATTGACTAACTTGTCGAGATCGCCTGTGAGAACTATGTTGGGTCCTGTGCCAATAAGAGTTCCCGTGCCTCCAATTGAAGCCGAATAGCATATTGATAGCAGTAATGCCTGAATGTGTTAGCAGATAACTCAGAGGCAAGGTGCGTGATGATTACTATAAGTGCTATTTACATGAGACAGGTCGAATATTGGATTTAGGAGGACAGGCCTCAAGGGAAATGAAAAAATTGTTCGTCTTTGGTTTTTGTGGCTCATAACGAATAAGGAGGAAAGCAGTGGACTTGCAGAAAGTTATTATCTTATGATGTACATTCTTAGTTGTGTCATAGTTCCCTGAAATTGTTAGATTGAACGCAGATTGGAATAGCAGATCGATATAAAGAGAGAATGGAGACGAATTATAGCATAACTACCTTGTAAATATTTATCTCTGCCGGCGGTATTCTGCGGATATCGAGGGGGTTCTCGGCTTGATCCATCGCCTCCAACTGCAGCGCTGTGTTTTCCGCATTCATCATCCTTAAATGCAGTTAAATCAAAAAAGCTGTTAATTGGATAGTATATCGGTGAACTCCAAGAAGTTGCAAACCTCGAGTTCCTATTGTTTAACGAAAAGTGCCTCAATGGGCTGAAATGTTTCTGGCAGCATTGATGGAAAACAAACGATGTGAGGAGTGAAACATTTTACGCCCTATAAAAGGCTTTCAATATTCTGCAGTTCAACGCAACACAATTATTACATGTAACCAACTCGGTATTGACGCTGAGATGGCAAGATTTAGATAATTCTACTACAGTAACCGTTCGAGCATTCCCAACAGAGTGCATCAGCCTCATCAGCATTCAACACTTTCGATCGTTTACTTATTTCCATAAATTGTTATATACATTGGTTTTCAATGGAATTGCGTGTATAAGGTGCATTGTGACATCCGATTCACTGCGATTTGTATTATCAACATTGCGTGATGATCGCTATATAGAAGACCCGAATTTTACGCCTCTAAAACGGAGATACCGCCCATTTACCTTCTCAAGCAAAGTATCCTTCTACTTTCATCTCCCTGGAATATCGGCACAAAGTTACTCCTTTACCGCGTGAGTGCGTTCATCTATCACCTTCGAACATCTGTGAGTGTTTGTTCTGATGCATTGAAACTGATGTGAAGACAGGTAACATGTGACTGATTCATTCGCATTCGTATCCTGCTTCGAAGAGGGCTGGATTGTCTCATCGCTAGTCCACTGGGTCGTTTCTAGTGAGGATTTGTTTTTGACAGTGAACAACGTAGTTATCATGCGACAGTTAGAAGCGACACGTAGCTCTGTCGCTCCTGACAAATGGCACAGTATGCGGACTTGCACAGATGTAAAATAATTTCAAACAAAAATTGATGAAAATGGTTCACTTAGACTCCTGAAACATTCGCAGCTCTCGAATGACGGCCATCGCGATAGGTACCATCATGGCGGTGGTCGCAGTGTTGCTGATCCACATCGACAGCAAAGCCGAGGATAGTTGGAAACCGAACATCAGCCTAAATGTTTCAGGCTGATGCTCTTACTTCATTACACAACAACGCTTGCTAGAGGAAAGAGATCGAAAACAAGTTGAGTTATGGCCATATAGCCCTATAATGACCTATGAACAGCCCGATATTGTCCACCAAACCTTGCATCACTTCTTCAATCGAGTTTCCTATCCACATCATTCCAACATCAGCATTCAGAAACAAGAGACACCAGTCGGTGCATGAAGCGGTTGCACTAGAATTGCGAGTCATATAGTTCGATGTGCATCATTTGTGGAGGAAAATGCCGAAGAAAACTCAGCAGAGGATGCTCTAAACTTACGCTATAAGCTCAAATAACACAACTTGCTTTTGAAACAGTCACATCTGCTCTATGGCTTCGGCATAAACAATTCCTCAACCACTTCTCTGTGGTATTTTTGAAATGAGATTTCACTGCACCTGCAATTCTTTGAGAAAGCATGTCATGCATACACCATTCTACTGCCCATAGTATTTGCCATTCCATCTGACAGCTTCAACTTATAAGCAATAAAAACCGGGGCAGTGCAAAATGAAGGGTGCACAATCATAGGTTGAGCTTCTAAGCCCATCTTCCTTTTAATTCTATCACGCACTATCAAAAGTGGGTACAAATTCTTGATTTGTAGCACAACTCAGGGTCGCAACATTTGTGGGATTTTCTGATCTTGCCTGAGCGAAAAAAAAATGAAACGAAGTCAGAGCCCAAAATCTAACGCAATCTCACTGAACACAAAAGAGGCTTATGGCACAGGTCGTGTGTTAAAAAAATAAGAACCATCGCGGGCTAGAACCAGTGCAGAGAAGAATTCGAAGCGCTATCCTCTCGTGCAAATTGCTCGACTCGATCGCCACCGCCATTATGAGACTGCCGACAAATATGAAGTTGCTGTCCTATAATAGCAAAATGAGAATAGCAGACTGGTACATTTTTACACCAATTTTGGCAGTGCATGTTAATGTAGTTCCATTTAGATGTCGATGAAGATGCAAATGATTGTTGCCCAATTTTGGCCTCTCAGCATTTGCTCCGTTTCCTTTAATACAATGGACAAAATTCCTGCTCCAAGAATTATTCGAGAGCTTTGCCGACTTCTCAAAGATATTATTCAAAAATCACCCTCGACATTCATTGAAAAGAGGCACAAGATGAACATATGCAAATAAAGGATGTAGAAAAAGGAAAGCAATGTTTTTCACTTGTAGTGCCACAGGCATAAAGATACATTAAAGAACATAGCTGAGCATCTGATGTCGAAAATTTCAAGCATTCTGAGTTGGAAAGCATTTGTTACGCTTCATTCGAGATCCTAACGCGAATAACACCCTTCTAGCCCCACCACCTACTCGGTTAACGGCTGTAGGTAATGGGAGAAGTATTGTGGAAAGCGGCCATCGACAAGAATTCCATCACGTGTGCCCCCACCACAAATGTTAGCGACAAGAAAAGAAATATTTCTTCCTTAGACGCAACACTCCAAACAAACCGGAACATAACAATCCTTCTACACACCTACTACGTCAAAGAACACATCACTGCGATTTGGAAACGTTGGGGAAAGCTTTTTTACGTTTGATTTTGAGAACTGAACTTAACGCATTATCGTCTCGGTGAGATGAGAGTATGCGACGCTAAACGAACAACGCAAAATTTAAAGGAAATGGACGAGCAGAGGCATGTGGCCTATAGCTGTGATAAAGCTCATGTCTCAAGTCTGCGAATCATAGGGAACGCAACCGTGCGTAGTTTTTTTTATTTTTTCTCCTTGGCATCAATCACATCACAGAGACTTCATATTTCTGTGTGATGGCAAAACAGCTAGAGATCTTCTACACCAACCCGTAGGATATTTGTAGTTTCATCCTGCGACCTGACCCTTCACCTTTTTATGACGTTCGAGTGTCACTGCAAACGGAATTTAGCACAAGAGGTTAAATCGAATAAATCATGTGGACTTTGAGAGATAGATACACGCCCAGGTAGAGCAACCTTCTCTGCCTCCCTCATGAATAACACTTCCAACTAACCGCTCTATGGCAGCGACTAAAAAGCATATCATTTTTAAGACCTTATCAAAAATTTTGGAACCTCAAACTTTTTGCTGTAATGTGGCAGCAGCCATCAAGCTCGATCTCAAGATATACATAAGAAGAGCATTCATTGTTTGGTCTTGGCGGTGCCCCATCACCTTGGAGCTGATTTCGAACATTATTTATTGCGATCCCGAAAAAGGGATTTCCCCTACTTCTTTATTGTCACTTGTGATTCCGGTTTTAATGATTGTCACGATGGTCAACAAATAGTCAATATTCGGCGTGACGACTGGTTTACAAGAAGAAAACAGCTGAGAGAATTTTTGCTTCTGCATAACGAATATTTCAACGTTGAACGAAGATTTCTATGAAATTTCCGTCTTAATTTCTAACGAAACAACGAAAATTAAGCAATCGGTCATTTCGGTTTCCCTCTGCAATTGGATGACGCGACAGTTGGAAACATCACCACTCCTTAGAGCATGCAGTGAAACAGTGATGTTCATAAGAGTGATGTTCATCAAAAATGTGTTATTTCGAAGAAGCACATCGTTGTGAAAATAAACTCCAATACGGAGTGCCGAGTCACGAGAGAGGGGCATATTGCATCGTTAACTATTCAACTTCTTTAAAGTGAAACTTTGAAGAACGAAAACGTTGTTAATTAAACATTCCCATATTGCACAATGTTGCAATCTATGCTGCCTCTATCAACATTGCAATTTGTCGCGAATCTTTAATAACTTCATTATTTATACCTGAAAGCCTCATCGCATCGACGATCTGAGGCAAGATATTTGTGTGAATATTCACAAATAGAATCACATATCTCACCGAGAGGTAAACGACGGAAACCTCGTGTGCATCAAGTATTCCGAATATCGGAAAGAGAATCACAGGGAGTAGCGCCGTAACAGCGAGCGGAATTATTTCACTCATCCACAGTGTACCCATCAGAAGTACCACATAGGCACCTTGCATCTCCTGAATTTCGTCTAAGAATCATGCAGAGGTGGAAGCTGCAAACACAGCAAAGATCCTTGGTGCTTTATATTAGTTCGTGCAAAGTTGCTATTGAAAGATGCATCACCGAAGCTTAAAATAGGTACGTATGCAAGCGTGAGCGCAAATGCCCATCTGTGTGTCGCACAGACTCAACTCTCGAATCGTTGAAGCTCAAGTTCATACCACGTCCGCCGTAACATGATCTCCAGTACCAAATTCAGTATTGATCTTTCAATTACGACAGATATTGCATAGGTTTAACGATGCTAAGGAAGAAAATGTCTTTCACACTGTTTGGGATCCCTTTTACCTTACCTCCCTGCTTTCGGACGCCGCATGTCATAGAATGACAGATCGTTTGTGGGATCATTCACGGGCGATTAAATAAGACGAGAAATGAGGGCATTATTTCGCTTTATTTGCTTGTTGTTAGTGGAATGTGAAAAGGTTTGGCGAGTCGAGTAAAAGCAAAAAACGCATATCGGGCTATCCTCTCTGGTTTGCAAGAACAACCTCTAAAACATCCGCTGAAAAAAATATACATGGGGGGGGGGTGGGGAGGGAGGGAGGGAGATAAGAGGTTTTTATTCTCAAATGCGCTTGTTCCGTTTTCATTATTCATCGAATATTTTGATTGAAAAGTTGATCGACCGCCCTGTGGCTCTAATATCTATGACGTAATGCCTCATCAGTGAAGATAGCCTTGCCACAAAACTTCAATCTAGTTCATTCCTATGGAATTAACTGTTTCGTTTCAAATTTTCGATGAAACATTGCGATGTACGAAGAAATCGCTTCGATACATACTGAGTTCTGTATATCCTCTTTAAATCAGACCAAATTCACGGCCCTCGATTACTTGATGCAAAGATTTACCTTTGTTGGGAATGCGATCAGAAGCAAAGCGAAAAGAAACATCAGACCAAATACGGTGATTTGCCTCTTAGCAGCTCGCGTCCACTCCAGCAGCGTAAATCGCGCCGTTGTTCTTGGCTCAAACGATAGTGCACCACCATCCTCTGATTCCGAATTGTGCATCACTAAATCCTGAAAGCGGCGATACATCACCTTTTAAACCGAAATGCAGATAAGGACGTAAATTAATCAAGGCGAGGATATATGACAAGAAGAGAAACACTGCATATGTAATACTAGAAGGATGTTAGCGTAAATGTTGAACTGATTACATGCTGTGATAACGACGAAAGATTTTTAATTATATAAATTATGCATTGACTATAAGACAATATATTACGTAAATGCAAAAAAATCGAAAGTGATTTAAACGACGATTAAGTGGAATTGCCAAATCACCCGGAAAGTGAAATAAACAATGATTGAGACGATAGTTATGAATAGGAGATCGGTGAGCTGATCGAGGCAAAAGAAACTAGTCACTGAAGGCTGATGGTACGCGAGTTATTGATGTCAGAGCCCACGACTACCACTTGAGTGCGAAAGAAGTATTTGTCACACTACGCCACAGCGAATCCCAGCCACAAGCCTTGCTCGTTGATGTTCGATACTGGGTAGGGAGGTGTTGAACTGATTGCATCACTTGACAATAAACAACAATGTGATAGGCGTTTTAGAGCAATCTGGTGGAGCGCAAAACCCGTGGCGGAAATGGCATGTGATCGAAGTGGTGTGACACGATACGCAATCCATCATGTCATCAATGCTTCTTCAGTTGCTTCGAGTTTAGCGTCTGTAGAATTACAATCTAACCGACCTAAAATGCTGCTTTATTCGCCACAACATGCAACGACCTTTTTAAAATGTTATTAAAAAATTTTTATGGTTTTTTAAAATCATTTTTTAATAATTTTTTTGTAATTTATAATTTTTTTATAAAATTTTAAAATGTTTTTATAAAAATGTTTTTTATAAAATGTTTTATAATTTTTCTCTCGATCGTACGGACGTCAAATTTAGTAAGTGCATATACATTGATTTTCAGGTGCGCTTTATGAATACAAACGAAATTTGCAACTCTCTTGAAATAAAAACAACACACATCGAACGATGGCGAAGGCACAAATCTGGAAATCATCAAAGCGCAAGTACACTGCCATATTTCTTTATGATCATAAGCTTGAGCTGTGCAACCTGCTACCATAACTTCAGCTCAGTTGGCAAATTAATAAAGAAATGCTTGAAAAGATATCAGCCGAGCAATTGAGAACTACTTTGTTCAATATGGCGACGATAATAATCTGCAACGGACGAAGCCAGTACATCATTCATCAGGAATGCTAACCAGGAAGGACGTGCACGATTGACGTGATATGAATCCCCTTTTGAACGCAATTAACTCTAATTTTGCGTTTGCAGCATACTTGCAACATTTGAAATGCAAAAAGTTTGCAAATTATTTGCCATATACATTCGCAGAGGATTGGTGATTCCATTCGAGGAGAGATATTCCCATTTAAATTTAAAGATTTGAGAGAGAGCTAATTTGTTGAGAGATTTGTTGAGAGCTAATTTGAGTTATATATACGACAAATCAGAGTATTGCAAAGATCCCTCAAATATGGTGTGGACTCATTGTTGCAATAGGAACCATAGAATGTACTATGAATGATAATGCACAACACTGAAAGATCGGTGTGGAAACGATGAAACTCAGGGAAGTTATGTTCTTTTCGTATAGTGTAATTGGGGGCGGTAAGTGGGTTTCTTAAATGATTGTGAGGGTGAGAAAGCTTTGAATGCATTCGATGAAATACAGGTTGAGGGCCACAATTGCGATTTAAAGATAAACACATCGCGTAAGACATATTCGAAAACTGAACGGACGCAAAACTTAAATATAAGAAGTCGGAGCTTTGAGTTCGAAGTGCAGGGCTGATATTAGCGTTAGCTTGTGCCGTGATGTTAGAGACACGTTTCATTTCTAATTCCTAAATCCTTCGCATAATGATTAGGAAAAGGTGAATCGTTAATGATGACGAGTCAGCCAAAGGGGATCAGATTTGTTTTATCAGCCGCAAACGGAGTTGAGACTACTCGTGATGATAAGAGCAGAGTATGGATTGTTGTTGAAGTTGGTGGTGTCATCGCCGCAAACAGACACGAAAGAATCTTCAAATAGGCGAACTTGTCAAGTGACATCAGTGAAAACTTGCCTATGCTCTCCATGAAAAAGTTGTGTGCAGTTATGAGGTCTGAACTTCCGGTGCAAGATGTCACACTAATAAGATTTCGATGTCGCCAATAACTTTTGTTATCTCTGGCAAATCCTTAACCTTCTGAGGAAGTCGACTGTGATCTCACTGAACTGAATGCAGTGGAATATCTCGTGAAGGATATCAACAAGCGGATCATAACAATCATCAGGTGGTTAGTTCCTCTGCAGAAATCAATCCAATCAATCGCGGCAGACGAGTCTGTTTGCTGACGGACCTCGAGAAGATTGTTTTTCAATCTAGTCCGAATAATAAAGCCTTCTTAACAAGATGAAGAACTAGTGGGATTTCAGACTGAAGTAACCAAAAAGAAGCATCGTGTTTGATATTGTCGTGTTCAGATGAAGATTGTTGGTAAACACCAGTTCCGCAAGCATTGCCTAACTCCACAACTATTGAACGAGAAGGTGCTTCAGGCAAGTTGTGGTATTCTGAACGATTTCATTGAAGGGTCTCAATCAAGAAGTAACATAAGCGGCCGATGGTTCATTGTCTTTATGAAGAGAGTGTGAATGCAAACAGTGAAAATTTAATTTTGAATGCTGAAGGTTTAAAAGACCAATCAAGTCATCAAGCGAAGTCGAAAGTGCCTTGTAATAAAACGGTACGTCGCTGATATGTGGGAAGAAATTCTGTGAAATTGGGTGACCTGAATAAGAAATGTTTGTATGAATCGTGCCAAGATGTAAAGTAATAAGAAGCAGATGAAGTCGATCATAACGACTCACCGATTTGTCAGTAACATCACATTTCTCAAAATTCCGTCGCACCGTCGCTCGAAACATAGAAAAAAGATGGCAATTTTTGATCAGAAGCAATCGTTCCATTGAACATACTGCTGAGCAGAAGACTGTTGGTAGCAGTTTAGAGCTGACTTTGTCATTCGGCTAAAATCTGCTGAACCGGATCGATTCACACAACAGCGATGAAACGCATGCTGTGCCAGACGTGATTAGTACAGCGCTCTTTTTTGCAATCTTCTGGTAAGGAAATAAAAGGCCGAATAATCATATAAAAAGTCTTGCAGAATACTTCATTATGCATCCACATAGTTTTCTATCCAAGCAGATGACTGCGTTGCAGAAATGTGTCGACACCTAGGAAAGATGAACGAGGAAGATGCGGTAAATTGTTCTCCCCTTGACAGGGAACTCACGAAATTCTCAACCTTGTGCTGTGGAATATACAAGCTGAGAATTAGCAGGAGAACGCGTTCTTTGCGTCTCCACATTTTGCGCTCCTTTTCGTTGTATTCGCGGTTTTGCTTCTCTTTTGTTACTTCCTTCATATTGCTTTCATTTCCTTCTCCAATTATCATCCTGAGAAATCCGTTCTCACTTCTTTGGTGAGAGTGCCAACTGTAAATAACAAAAGGAACATGCATCTCAGTGTTTATTGCTTTGGCGCGTTTTCTTGTTAGCAATTCGGTGTTATCAACATTCCTATGGATCAATCATTTGTTGCTTCGAATTCATCGAATTCAGATTTATTTCCTCATTCATCAATTTCTGCTTGAAGCCTATGAGGGAATAGTCAGTTTATGACACAATTTTTTTTCGCCAAATTTTCAAATGCCGAAGGAAATATCCAATTAGGCTCGCGTTGATGCACTCAAATCTGCCCTTGGTCTTTCTCTCCGACATCTAATTCAAAATACATCACTATTCCAAAACTTATTCTCTCTCTCACCTATAATTCCTATAACGAGGATCAATGCTCACAAGATTATATTTCTTCGCACCAATTGCTGCATGAAATTTATGCTTAGTACGGCTTTAATGAAATATTCGCAGTCAATTCCAAGGCAAAATGCTTGTTTGGAACATTCATGAAATCGTCGAAAGGAAATATCAAATAGCTCAAAATGAGTCTAAATGCAAAAATTTATCGTCGCAGTGTTTGCTGACCATTGATAGACTTCCAAAGAAATAATACGCAACTTCAAATCTCTCTAACAAATGAAATATTTCTCTTGCACACACAACAACACTCACAAAGCTAAACAATATTCTCCCATATTAAGCGAAGCAAGACCAATTGTCAAAATTGAACTGAACTGAATAGGCACTGTAAATAAGCATGACGCATCGGGAATGAAGGTTGGGCGAGTGGTCGGTAATATATGATGATTGCACCGATCTCATTCACCCTAACTAACGAATATACAGCACTTGCTCGAATGCATATTATTCCATTACACGTATTTGCGCTTACCTCAATATATTCGTGAGTGAGACAGTAGGTGAGAACATATGCTCAGTTGCTATTACATAGAGCAACAATCACTGGAGCGTATTTAGAAGCTCCTTACGAGATTGGAAATTATGAAACAATACAGAGATGGAGATTGTCGATTTGCGTGAATTCTTCAGAAATGGGCAATGCACAACATCAAACAGGATCGGTCGCATTAGCGTTCGTGGTGGAAGTTTTGTTTTGACGGACCTGATATGTCAACACAATTAACACACAACATTTTCAGCGAAGTGCGTCTTTAATGGCGCAGACGACTGTCAGCTAGAAGGGAGCATCGATCATATCGATCAAAGAAGTGTTTCACTCATTCACCTCCACAAGGTAATTTTTCAAGCAAGTTGAAAAAAGGCCACACACGACACCACAGTAGTATTCCTCCAAGAGACGTTTCAATGTCTACCACTAAATCATTCTCGCACAAATCAACAAAAATAACGCACTAGTGACCAAGGGCAAATGTGTCCACGGTTAAATACAGCGTTCATAATGGATGTTTCTCGTAGCAAAAGTGTCCATAACATTCAGAGAAGCTTCCGTAAATCTGATGCCTCACTGCAAGAGCGCACATACTACAAATTCCCAAGATCTTAATCTTCACAGTCCAGTGAGTGACCCAAGGTGCGAGTTTCTAGAGCATATAACTCGATGACCCAAGTTGGGGATAGAGGACACTCGATTACCCTGTAGCATAACTCCACTCTGACGGCATCCATGGGTGGATGGTATCCCTCCGGATCGTGTCATCCAACTGAAAACGTTTGACTTTGAGTAATTAGAATATGGCAGGCTAGAGTTGGGACTGACTCTCTTTGCCACGATACTGCTTGCCCTTTTAGGCATTCTGCTCTTCGCAGCTTCGAAAGGTTCTCATATGTGAACGAAGTGATCATGCATATTAGCCAGCCCGGAAAACGTGTGTCACAAGCAACTTTTTTAAAATAACTTTGTTTATTTGCATGGATTGTTCTTGTTGAAAATATGATAAGGACACATATTCTTGAAAGCTTCATAAGATACCCGCATCTTTTTGACCTCTGACCTATCGCAAACCTCATTTCAAACGTAGCCACAGCTTTACATCCTCGCAATGGTCATTTCGTTATCTGATTTTTATGCCTTCCACCTTCAGTCTATACACTGAGTACATTAGCTGCGTCCTCGTTCGTTCTATCTTTCTTTCCTCACAACATCTTTTAATGCTTCTAATAAGTACCGTGTCTTTTCCTCTGTATGGCACACTGAATAAAATGCAATAAAATCCACGAACGCACCTTTTCTGCGCCATTTTTTGTACTGAAAGAAGTAGAGAAGTGCAAGAAACGCAACATGTGATCCTTTTCTTTCGCACTTTTGCGGTCTTATCCTTTTCCGATGTAGGTTTCGAGACATTCCAAAACCCATCATTACCTGGTGAAATATTCCAAAAGATCGCAATGGGTAACTGAAAATCAAAAACCCCATCACTGTCGCTTTCTGAAATATGCCGCGCATTGTGCAGATGGATGAAGTCATAGGGCATTCCCCAGGACGGATGCTGTTCTTGTGAATGTTACGAATACACTTCTGCTTATTCAGCAATCTGCCCACTTTTTGCATTGTCTGTCATCCTAGGGCCCCCTCTATAGTACTGCAAGGTATCGCCTATCCTCCCCCACTTTTCTTCCCCTCTTTTCGATATTCAGTAGATCAAGCCAGT
>JAARMF010002773.1:11240-24690 GCA_022844705.1 Toxascaris leonina
ATATATATATATATATATATATATATATATATATATATATATATATCCGGCTATTCTGTCTTTGGTGCACTTGTAGTTGATTGCGTCAGCAAACTCTTCAGGATGATCAGGATCACTTCTTCTCGGATATGCTCCTGGCAGTTGCCTATTTGCCTATCAAGTTGGTAGTGAAAATGCTCCAGTTTGCAGTGTATCATCGAAGCTTATACGTTTCAGTTCATTTTTTAGTTTTTTAAACTGGACCTGCTTCGTTTTTTTTTGTCGAAATGTGGCCGGAGTGCTGTAAATTTCCGTCCTCACTCACACTACTCAAACTAGGTGGAAGAAGATCAAATTCTAATAGTTTTAACTTATTTGTCGTTGTTCAGCCAGTAAAACTTATTTGTCGTTGTTCAGCCAGTAAAAATTGGGGATACTATCAAAGCCCTTCAGAAAGACTTAGGATAATATAATTCCAGTGCTTTTGAAAGCAATCTGAAATCGCCCACCTGAAATTATTTCCATGTGGAATGTCTCTGATTGAAGTCCAGTTACTTGAACTGAAAAATTGTGGATTTCGATTCCAAAACATCTAGGGTTAGATTATGTCACCATATTTTAGAAATTGAATGGGTTGTTTAGAAGGGATCTTGGTGTGTGGTACACATTAGCACATTCCACAAAGAGCATCAATTGTTGATCATCAACGTACATCGGAAGGCTAGTTGAAAACGAGCATCAGGAATGTGTTGTATTCAATTCGCCGAATTCCCCTTCCATCTTCCTCATATGATGTTATGAGGAAAAGATGCTCGATATTGTCGACGTTGTCTTATTATCAAACAAAATCGACTCTTATTTATAAACAATAGTAAATCGATCTAGCGACTTAGCTGTAAGCTTCTTGAAGCTANNNGTATCATCGAAGCTTATACGTTTCAGTTCATTTTTTAGTTTTTTAAACTGGACCTGCTTCGTTTTTTTTTGTCGAAATGTGGCCGGAGTGCTGTAAATTTCCGTCCTCACTCACACTACTCAAACTAGGTGGAAGAAGATCAAATTCTAATAGTTTTAACTTATTTGTCGTTGTTCAGCCAGTAAAACTTATTTGTCGTTGTTCAGCCAGTAAAAATTGGGGATACTATCAAAGCCCTTCAGAAAGACTTAGGATAATATAATTCCAGTGCTTTTGAAAGCAATCTGAAATCGCCCACCTGAAATTATTTCCATGTGGAATGTCTCTGATTGAAGTCCAGTTACTTGAACTGAAAAATTGTGGATTTCGATTCCAAAACATCTAGGGTTAGATTATGTCACCATATTTTAGAAATTGAATGGGTTGTTTAGAAGGGATCTTGGTGTGTGGTACACATTAGCACATTCCACAAAGAGCATCAATTGTTGATCATCAACGTACATCGGAAGGCTAGTTGAAAACGAGCATCAGGAATGTGTTGTATTCAATTCGCCGAATTCCCCTTCCATCTTCCTCATATGATGTTATGAGGAAAAGATGCTCGATATTGTCGACGTTGTCTTATTATCAAACAAAATCGACTCTTATTTATAAACAATAGTAAATCGATCTAGCGACTTAGCTGTAAGCTTCTTGAAGCTACAAGCTTGGCCAATTAGCTACAAGGCTTTTGTGGCTATAAGCTTGACCATCTATCTAAACGTATTGTTATCACTGCTTTTCAGATCTTCACATACCGCTAACTCTGCAAAATTCAAATTCGCGAGCTATTGCCACTTCTTCAAAGCAGAAGAAATCATCGGCGGTGGCCGCGTGTAATTGTATCCATCCGTGTGATTTGCGTCCACCACTCGAAACTCCTGACAACATCGAGACATCTGTTGTTGCATCGCAAATAATAAGATTCGTTGGTGATTATGCGCCTCCAAGTCGTCCCGAAGGGGTATGTTGCATTTTTTTTTTCATCGTGAAATCTTCAATGATTTCGTACTTTGATATAGGAATCCTTTGAGCGATTGTCAAGAGCCAAGAAATTCGCTTGTTGAATGAACTGGACTCGATATGTTTTAATTTATAATTGTATGGAAATTCATTCACCAAATTTCCGAGTCATATTAGCTTAAAGCTATTGTACCAACACAATCGATAAGCTATTATGGCCAAAATGACTTCAAATGCTTACAATATTAGCTAAGATAGTTTGAATGCATGCATGATTGTCGTCCGTTCAGTCGACTTCAATTTGAGTAGTTAAACGTTTATTCATCTATTCAAATTACTTTATTCAACCATAAAGGAACATAGAATAATATGTGAAGAGACCAGCGACATTCAAAAATGTAAGCATTCAAGTGTCACGAATGATGGTGCTGACAAAAGGCTTGACCGGGATGATATACATATTAATAGCTTAGAATAAGTCAAACTGACGTCTACTCTCCTTAAGGACGATAAGTCAAACTGAGCTAATTTCGCTCTGAAAGCATTGAGATTACTAGCTTCCACAATATCAGTGGGTAGTAGATTCCATACCCGAATGACTCGAAAGGAAAATGAACTTAATACACCCATTTTGGTTGAAAAACTACACTGTAGTTGGATATAATGAAATCGGGAGCGTGTGCTAAATGGGGTATATGCAAAGCGTAAATATTTACTTATTGTTTTTCTCTTAGATGACTCAAGAAATTCGACTTGAATTGTTGATTATTGTTGAGTTGATGCTAATTTCGATACATTTTTGAGAAACATTACCGGAAATTGATTCACTTTGTTTAGACGACACAATAACCTCCAACTTCGTGGACATTTTCTATATGGATTATAGAATTGGACATCATTCTTTTTCATTCCAAGCCAATATTATTGCCATTACATTTTTATTTGGTGAGGTTTTTCAAGAAAAATTCAAATATTCCTCACGTGCTTCTTCCGAAAAGGGGGATGGGTGGGGTGGGAAGGGATAAAAATATTGAAGTAATGACACTGCTGTCTCTCTTCCCCTTTTCATAAATTTTTTTCATAGTTTGAGTTGTTGACGATATAAAGTGAATTAATTACAGATCTACGACTTTTTCTCATCGCCGAATCATTGTTTATCGAGACGCCGTTATTGTGATGCGGTACGACAACGTGCATCTGCTTGGAAAGAATCCTCAAGACGTGGCAAAACATCGACCACATCCTCGACGCGTCGTACGACAACATCTCAGACGACAACGGTAACGACAATGGCAACAACAAGAGCAACAACGAATGAGCGCCAAAAAGAATCGGCAAACGCTGCCCGATTCTCAAACTTCTTAGAGCTGCCTGATGAAAGCGCCTTTGCGAATAGTTTGGCCGCTTATATGGATGATCGTATGGATTTGATACATTTGTCTGGAGGGCTTATGGAACGTGGCAGCCGAGGTGGTTTATATCGTTTGGGTGGTGAGGCGATTGATGATGACCTAGATGAAGATGAGGATAGTCGAGAATATCTGGATAGAGGTGAGACACCAGAAGGACCGGATAACTATATAAGTGAATGGCGCTCACGACCTCGATCACGTCGACGAGTAGCAACTCGAGATGCACGTTCCCGAGCCGAGTGGAGGACACGATCGTCGTCGTCGTTGGGAGGCGGCACGGCTTTGTTTTACGCTTTTATTGTCTTTTCATATTTGCTCAGAAGACCGCCAATTGTTTAGTTTCCGTTTTTTTTTTTTTGAGTTTGATCATTCATTCGGTCGGCTTAATATTCGCTCTATTAGTGAGCATTCCAAGAGACGCATGGTTCTTCAGAAATGAGCAACGATGAATGTCCATACCAGAAAAAAAAAGAAGGCAGGCACATTATCTACATAAGGGAACCACCATCAGGTGAATTCAGGTGGAGTATAGAGTCTAAACGATGCGAATTTCTCGGTGGATCATTAACACCTTCGCATGTTTGATCCTATTTCCGGAGCATTTTCTTCTTTTGGCCACAAATTTGAGTAAGAGCCGAAGGCAATAGGTATTACGATGCATTATCGTATATTCGTATCGCAAACCTCACCGGTTTTAGCGGCGTCGTTGATCCACTTTGATTTTGGGTAGTATTAAGCAGGCATTTTGCAACTAGCTTACTTTGAGTGACTGCGATCGTTGGGGAACACCAAGAGTAGCTAGGGGGGGGGGGGGGGGGGGNATAGGTAGAGGAAGGACGAGGAAATAAATTAATTTTGCATTTGATATTTCCATAAAAACTAGACGAGGAGCATCTTATTAAAATATATGGAAGAAAAAATTTGTTGAGATTGAGTTGTTGTTTTCATTGTTGTTGAACGATCTACGCGTCATTTGGGATGTTCGAATTAGCGAACGATATATGATTAGAATGTGGTAATCAATCATCTATAGGCATCAAATAGCCATTTTTTTAAATGGATATAAATTATTTTTATTCGGCTCAATTTTTAATAATTTTTTCACAAAGTTTATAATAATTTAGTCGACGTAAATATACGACTAATTTCATTATTTGTATCTCTCAAAAATTCTCGTTTCATTGAGATAAATATTGAGTTGAATAGAGTGGAAATAATTTTCTCTCTTGATTCATTATATTTAATTATGTGATGTTTCATTTTGCGATATGAATCTGCGATAATCGAATTGACAAATTGACAAATTGACAAAAATGGACACAATTACTCAAGTTGGAAATATCTGTGAGAAACGTTAGCATTGAATCGGCACCTTTAAATCGATCAAACGAAGCAACCCCGCTATCTGTTTTAATCTCGATCAGGGATTCAAATATTTTAGGTCACAATTTTTCGGTCACCCTCATTTGAAGAAATCGCCTAGAATCCTTCACTCTAGTATTAGAAGGATGATCTCAGTAGACGACTCCAGCAAAACTCCTATATAAGAACTGTGCGTATGGGGTACTTCATTGGTCAATATTTTCAACTTTTTTTGCTCTTTTTTTATTTCGTAAAAAAAGTACAGAATGGCAATAGCTTTCATGAACGAAGTGCACGGAAGTTAAGAGAACCTCTCTACCCAATAGACAATATACAATTCCCCTCATTGAGGATGACAGCATTCCGATAGGGGTGCTTAATCTCGTGGGCTCTTTTTAGATGTATTTCTTATGATGCCGGAAGTTTGGGTTTGGTGATGCACTGTACTATTCATATTATATTGTCCTATGAGTGGACCGGTAGAGGAAACAGTTGCGTCTTTGAGCCGATCACCTTGTGTTGGATCGAGTTGTCATATAGAATCAACAGGGATTTAGAGAGAATTAGGTGTTTATTTTGATAGAAAAATGCAGCCATATATTTTTGAATTTACTCCATTCAAAAAACGATAGAGGATTCCTCATTTTTCCATCTTTTCATATATATGCTTCTGCTTAATGACTCAAAAGAAACTTCTAAAATAAATGAAAATGAATATTTCAATAATTCTTTTACCTATTGTCTTCGACTATAATCGTTGATTCGAATGAAGAGGTCGGAATGATTCAGTTATTAAATCACTGCCAAAAGCGCTATTAAATTCACATTAAAAGAGAAATAAAATCGACTAATTAAAGGCGGTCTTCGTGTTTTTTTTTTTGTTGACATCTATTGAAATGAAAGAGTGCTGCAGTCAATTGTCTTGCCCCAATATTAGTAGCTCTTCCCTCGTTTTTTTTTTTTGTGTTGAGAATGTTTTCATTAAATTAATATGTATCGGTTATAAATGAGTATTTATTATGCGCTAAATTTGCATCAATGAAATGTGTTCAGCTGAAAAAAAAAAATTTATATATGAAAATGCTAATTGTTCATAAATCTTTAAAGAGATTCGTTTATCGATTTTTCTTTTTCATTCTCACATTTTAAAACAATAAATGAAAAGTATTTCAATTAAATGAGTTGAAAAGAATTCTTTAGCTAATTTTAACGTGATTTTTCATCGACTCATAGATTTCACGTAGGAAATCTCGTAGATTTCACGTAGGAAATTCACTCACATGTGGAACCGCACTAAAATTAGGAAGAGACCTCTCAACATAACACACAACATAACACACACAACTTCCATAACACATGCAAAATGCAAAGAAAAATTATTGCATCACAGTGTCTTTTTTTTTTTTTTTTGTTGATTTAGCATCCGCACAATATATTCGTCTGTATTATCCGTATACACTACAGCTAATCATTTATAGTCATCACCTAGTTAAATCAGTGCTCTCGAACAGAATTTTTACTGCTAAATAGAGGAACAGAGTGACTATCAGAAGTTATAGTATCTTGAGTGACCAAAACTGACCAAAGGTCAAAATCGGTTAGCCAAAGGTCAGTAGTAAAGTTCTTTCTTTCACGAGAATGTTATTTCGGAGTCATTGCCAAGTACACAATGATGGCAATATCGGGGTCAACGATTAGTAATTCAACATACGGCCGTATAAAATGAACTTCAGCGTCATACACATCAAACATGAGAAATCGTCTCCGAAGCGTGATTGATAGTGTATACAAAGTTGTCATGCTTGAATCGCCGACGAATCGTTGAAGCCGCTAAAATAAGTCGAATATAACGATGGGAAGTTATTCAAGAATGTAATGGCTTACGGCTAGTTTTGAGAAATATTTAAGCTCTACATGCTTAACATCATTCATAAGACTAAAAGCTGCTTGTTGAAATGGTTGAGAGTGGGCTTCAATGAGGAATAGCAGAAAGGAGATTAGCAAAGCTTTGCTTCCATAGAAATTTTTTGCTGATTCATCGAAGAGTACAGTGCTTAAGTAACGGCATGAACAATGAAAGGTATTGCTCTCAAATCTGCATATATCGCAAAGGTTCATCGACGAGAATGACGTTCTTGCGTCTTTTGTCTCGAAGGCATTATTAAATTAGCAGTCAAAAGAATATCAATGTCAGATGTATGGAAAAAGAAAGTGGAATATTCTGGAAGCGTCGAGAAGACAAATTTTATGTTTATATATACAACAATTTCGAGGCAACAAATAGAGAAAGAAACAAATAAACAACATCACACAATCAAATGTCTATGAAAAACTCACCCGATATGGATCCGATCAGCTGCTTTCATTGATCCGATCTGCCATTATCACTGATCTGGTCTGCAGCTGTCATAATCTCTACACTATTCTCCACTCCCTAATCGACAATAATATGCACTTTGAGCTAAATGTTCTTCGTGGAAATTATTGCAGGCATTCTCAAAGCAGAGGGAAATAGAAGTGGTGGAGCAAAGGGATTCGAAACTTCCTACAAGTTCCATTGAGTCTCTTAGAGGAGGATATTCTGATGTTTTATTGCACTGCATTTTGATGCATTTCACTTCTTTAAGAATCACCTCATATCCGGCAATTACAAAGATATCTCTCTAGCTATACTGAAGAACTTGCTGTGGCCTGGCAAATGCAATATGCCGCAAAATATGATCCGAGTAAACAATGTAAACTAGCAATCGAAAGCATTAGAACGTCTAATAGTTAATTGCAGAAAGCTTATATAATAAAACACATTCTTCTATTGTTACAGTGATTCAGCTCTTTAGTAAGTAAGATGTTCTAGAATGTAATGATTGGAAAAGAAAGTAATTCGTTCATTTAGTGGGCGATGGAGGCAGGAAAAGTAAAAATAATTCGTGGAAAAGATTTTCTAGTCGGCTTTAAATCAACTCCGCGGATACTTTTTGCGTTTTTTTTGAGACTTAAGACTCCAGTTAATACGAAATCACTCCGAATAAATAATATGCCATATTTTTTATTTAGGTTTATATCTAGTTTTCTGCTCATTCGTGTAATAGTTTCTATAGAGTTTTATCAATAGCGATAGAATGATTTGTCGTTTCTTTTCTTGTTAGATTATATGATACTTTTCAAAGAATAAGGATTACTAGAAACTTGTATGCTAGGGGTGGTAATCTTGATAGTTTGGGGGTCTCGGATAATTTCTTTATTGAGCATGAGGAAGAATTTGAGGTCGTTTAGAAAAAAATTGAAAGCTTGAGCGACGATGATTTCCTCGACGACGTTTCTTTTCTCTGATTCATCGATTGGTTGCTTGCTGAGCTTTTTTAATTTATATATCGATGCAAATTTCCATCAGCAAAACTTTTAGTCAAGTTTGATTGGATGCACGTAGCGAACTTAAATTTAAAGGACAATTGACATTTTAGGTATTTTTATTTGTCGGCTGGTGTATGCTATCGCTATATAGCCCTACTAAACGAACCTCATTTGCATATTTTGTGCGAAAATTGAGCGAATTGGTTAGAATCATTGAGGAGAAAATCATATTTGCATATTAAATTCGAGTTTTTTTAAAGCATTTATTTCTGAATGCAAAGATATAAAGACAACTGCCATAGTTTCATCGATTCCCTTATCGATGTAGTTGGCAATTATGCACACAAATGGCTCCTATGATCATCTTTCTGGGAATGCCTAGTGTTCACAGTTCTGACAGTCCGTTGGGAAATCAGCGCGAGAGTTGAACCCAGGTCTCTTGAACTAACAGGGGAAGGCTCTACCGACTGAACAACACACTCCTCACTGATTTTGAATGAATTACATAATAGGATTAAAAAGCGTTGAAATGAGACGGAGAGAAATGATTTTGTGAGTTATTCAAACACTTTGAATATTGCATGGAAAATATTTATTTACGAAAATATGCAAAATAAGAATGAGAAAAGAGATTATGATGCTCGTCTGCATGCTGTCATTGGCTCTCCCTAAGGAAGCACCTTTAACGCTTGCATATCAATAAGGCCCTAATTCAGCTTTTCGGGTCTGCTAGCAGCCTTGAGCAGCCAAACGGAGCGGCTATCGATTTCGCATGTGCGTTGTTTTGTGTGTGCGAAGCGTCTCCTCATTCAGCTTTATGTAGAGAACAACAACTCAAACATCATACATTTTCATTTATATATTTATATCAAATTTACTGCAATTATTTCAAACTTTTTCTATTCTATAGATTTATTGTTTTCATTTCTCGTTTATTAGTGTTAATTTACGTTAAAAATCGATAACACTTCATTGCATGCATTTATTCGACGTTTATTTAGTATATTGTTTAGTGCTCATTTATGATAGAAGACCCCCCCTCAATCGTTTATGAATTTCAATAATATTCAAAAGTTTTGAGAGAAAGCTGATGAAAACATATGCATAAGGCAATGAGGTGAGCATGAAACAACTCACTTTCCCTCTTAGACGCTCTAGTAGGTTTACTTCTTCAATCGTTCATTAAAATAACGAAACGATAAATGTAAATGACATCGAACGTGCAAAATTGCCAAATGCAGCTTGCAGTCGCCTCATTTGCAATTGCAGTTTGCAGTCGTCTTATTTGCAGAGGTAGTTTGCTGTAATCGTCAAGAAGTACGCTCATTAGTTGCCTATCATTACATTGATGATATGCACGTAGATATTTCATTGATAAGCAGATATCTTTGCCATTCATTTATATTAAAAGATGTCAAATGCAATTGTGGATCGATCATTAGTCACTGACTGATATGATTATTCAAATAGAAATGTCGTACGTTTACCGGATCGGTAATCTGAAAAAAAGCGCTATCGAACACCACCAACATCCTGGTTAAATCCCAGCATTCTGATTAAGTCTAGACATCCTGGTTAAATCTTAACATCCTGGTTGAATCCCAATATTTTGGTTAAGTCTAGACATTCTGGTTAAATCTTAACATCCTGGTCGAATCCCAACATTTTGGTTAAGTCTAGACATCCTGGTCAAATCTCAATATCCTGGTTAAACCCCAGCATCCTCGTTAAATCTTCACATCCTAGTTAAATCCCAATATCATGGTTAAATCCCAACATTCTGGTTAAGTCTAGACATCCTGGTTGAATCCCAATATTTTGGTTAAGTCTAGACATCCTGGTCAAATCCCAATATCCTGGTTAAACCCCAGCATCCTCGTTAAATCTTCACATCCTAGTTAAATCCCAATATCATGGTTAAATCCCAACATTCTGGTTAAATTCCAATATCCTGGTTTATCCCAACACACTGGTTAAATCGCAACATCCTGGTTAAACGCCGAGTTGTATTTTATTCCATTCTTCAATAAAAAAGTTGCTGAAAGTCTCTAATTTACCATTTTTCATTTTCTCATCCGCATCATTATTTATGAGTTGATTAGCAAATATCAATCAACTAGCCATCGGCTCAATCACTTTTTAAATATACGAAGCTAACAGCTGTCAATTAAACGCCAAAGAGGAGTCGTTATGCTTTTATTATATCTTAGAGAATGCTGCTGCAACTTTGCTTAAATATGATTTTATCCTTAAATGATTGACCTTTTGAACTGACCTAAACATGATCTATCCTGAAACGACTGACCTCTTATATTATTAGATTCATACCAATTCCATAGTTAATGCTATGTTTATTCTAGAAGTACACTTTCAGCTGAACGTATAGCAAATGGAATGCCTGTTAGAGTGGTTCTTTTACTGTTCCAATCCATCTATTTTCCGACAATCCATCTTTATAATGCTCTCTCTTCCGCTTATCAGATATTAAGTTTATTTACTTCGAAAAGATTTTTGATACTTTTTAAATTGTGAACTCGTTAGGCGTTACGTTTCTTATCACTTATCTTATCATTAGTTAATATCAATATTAAAGCCATTGATAATTTTTAGGAAATATTAGTCGAAGTAATTATTTTTATGAAAGGAATTTTATAGTTTTTTTTAATAATTGCAAAAAAAAATATTATTAATGTTTTTTTTTGTTTCAGAGAAATATTTCAGCAACAGTCCAATGAAAAGATATACATATCTATTGATGCACTCAAATTTCGTTGATCGATTTATATTGGTTGTATGGAAATATCGATGAAATGAATTCTAGTAATGAGTCGATAAAACCTTTAAAATAATTGAAATGGATAAGAAGAGTACACGTGCTGTACTACTTATTATTAGCACATTTACATATCTTTTACTTGGTGCGGCTGTATTTGAGAAACTTGAATCACCGGATGATATGGAAAGACGTCAAGAAATTCGTGTAATCACGAAAAAAATGCAACAAAAATACAATTTTACAAAAAAGTTAGTAATTAAATTGAATTGTATTTTTTTTATTTTTTATTTAACATTTTTAAATTCAATTTTGATTTATTAATATTAAATAAAAATATTCAATAATATTAAATAAATATTTAATAATAATATTTGTTTAATATTTTTATTTAATATTTAATATTTATTTATTTTAATATTTTTTATCGAATTATCGATGCTAGTGATTTTTTTTGAAATTTTAAGGAGACGACTTCGAGAATCGCATCAAAAAGTGCCTCTTAAAAATATTCGCGACGAATAGGTTCTGGATGAGTTGTATTTCAGCACCATATATTTATTTGCTTATCTATTTATTTGTTTATCTATTTATTTATTTATTTATTTACATTTCAGGGATTATGAATTGCTACAAACGGTCGTTATTAAATCAATTCCACACAAGGGTGGTTATCAATGGAAATTTGCGGGTGCATTTTATTTTGCAACTGTCGTAATAACAACTGTTGGTTAGTCTTTCATATCGTTCCAATGGATTTGATAACACCTCAAACGGTGAGATAAGCTATAAAAGAGCCAAAAGATTTGCCTCTGAAATCCATAGGCTCTTTACTCTATAGGCAATATACATATGAATATTATTATGAATGTAAGGAGCAAATTTTGTAATATCTTCACCTACCATGAACGTTCTTATCATTTCTATTCAGTTACGCGTTCCTCAAGTTCGGGTCATTTCACAAATGAATAGATTTCTCGAGAAAATGACAAATTTGCTTCAAATCAAAAAGAAGAAATATATTGGAAAAATATAAGCTTTTTTTCTATAGGCTTTTAATCTGTGAGCTGATTTAATATGTAAATGACATTTCCATAGGCCTAATTTGCTAAAATTCTGTACTCCTTAGATATTACAATTCTCTCTACAGATAGAGCAATTGTTCATTTATCATTGAATTGTTATCAGTGATTTATCAGTAATAAGAACTTTTTTTCAAATGCTCTCTATAGATTGAATTTTAATTTATGCTATGACATATTTAATAATTGTTAAGTTCGTTTCAATCAGATATTTTCTACTGCATTAAAGATTCTTTCTTAACAAATATTTCGGCTATATAACACATTTCGGCTATATAACACAATTTTAGGTTATGGTCATTCAACACCCGATACTACATCTGGCAAATTATTTTGTATGATATTCGCATTAGCTGGTATTCCACTTGGACTTGTTATGTTTCAAAGTATTGGTGAAAGAGTTAACACATTTATTGCATTTTGCTTAAGAAAGGTAAACTCTCTTCAATTAAATTATTCACCAATCTTTGAATATAGCCATTGAATATTGCTATCCAGGAATGACCCAATATGGAGTGGTATAATAATTGGGGGGTCAAGGGTCATATCTCTATACCTTCATTTTATATAACAGCTGTTGTAAGTGTTATTATGAAGCAATTCATCAGGAAAATTTCTTCATACCAACATATATTCCATCCCATCAAGGTAGTACAACAGGTAATTTCACCTGAAATTCACATATATCTAATGCGCTACCTTCATTAACGACTCGATATTGTCCTTCTTTCTAGAATGATATTGGCCAAAATATTTAAGCCTATCAAAGGCAAAAAATTTTTCTCAAATTTGCAATTGGCATCAATGATAACGACTCTCTTAGTAAGCATCAATCTCCGAAAAGCTCGAGCAGCATTATGCAGGGAAGCTCAATCAACATATTTTTCCCTCATGTTTATTAAAGATTACTTAAATTGTATTTCAGCTACGTGCTTTATTACTATCAAAAGGTTTCAATATCACATCGGAAATAACACCGACACATTTGCTTATTGTTTCATTATCGATCGGAATGTTAGTTGTACTCACTGGAACATATGTGTTTCATCGTGCAGAACGATGGACAATTCTTGAAGCTTATTATTATTGCTTCATATCGAGTAAGCTAATGCAAAAAAGCTTGACGATATTGTTGTGGGAAATCTGTAAATTATGAAGCTGCAAAAGGATTCCGGTTGAACAAAACTTAAAGAAAGACAAAGAATTTCAGACGTCTTCTGATGGATACACCGTAGTAGTGAGAATTACGGGGTATAACAACTGTAGGGAATTTAGTTATAAACAAATATAACCGGAAGTATGGTTGAAAAACGTTTGTAAACATGATTGTCTTAGTCATTTAATCTATCGTTTGCGTGTCCTCAGTGAAGTTGCCATTGAAGGAACGAAGAATTTCTAAGGGAGATAAATAGGCAAATATTTATTCCTCTTCCTCTTCATTCCTTTTTTATCTTGCGTTCAAATTCCTTACCAACGATTTTAATCACATTTTGCTAAGGACGATTTTTTCTCGAATGGTCTCTCAACTGAGGACTTTACTTGAATATATTTTCATCCAATCACAATATAATAG
>JAARMF010002775.1:0-24674 GCA_022844705.1 Toxascaris leonina
ATCTAAAATAAACTGCCTAAACTCCGATCAGTCACCGTACATCTTTAATAACATTTTTTTTTTGGGCGCTATGAATCAAATCTGCGAATTTTTTTATGCTATTATGAAACTATGAAATTATGGATTATGCTATGTTTTGCTAATTATTTATGCTATGAAATTATGAAACAGTGGCAGATGGAATACCTTTTCGAAGGTGAACAGATACTTCATCGATGACCGACTGATGTAAGAAATCAGTTGACCGGAGGATCGGCTACTGTCGATAAACGAATTTTCACGGAAGTCTATCTTGAAGTATAGATTAAAAATTTTCCGTTCGCGTGAGGATGTAATCTCGGAAATTACACTTGAATCGGTTGTAACATTATTTTTTTTCTGTATAGTTTAAAGGTGTTTAGCCTCAGTATTTCATATCGACGTGCTTGTCTTCAAATCANTGTGTTTGTGTTCAAATCATCCGATGGGTGCGCTCAACAAAACGTCCCTTATTTATTTGAATATTTCAAATGTAATATTTAGATTTCATGGGGTCTCGATGAGAAAATTAAAGGTCATGATCGTTTTGTTTGTCCATCGAATATGCAAATTTGGAGGAAAAAGTGTCCCACTGGTGGGACAATAAAACTCTCGACCAATCCAAAATGGAAAAATTGGCATTAAGCGGTCGTTGTGTTTGATCTAGTTCTGTTTCACGACTTCTGAATCTAGTGCACTAGACGAAGAGATGGTGCGGCATCAAAATTGACTTAACCTTCAGCATATGGCGTCCACTCTTCAATTAAAAATGCAGTGGTTGAGCATCTGTTGCTGTCTCTATTATTGAACATAGATTATTGATAGAACATTGTCAATTCAAGTATCAATCGAACTCTGCAACAGTTTTACGCCATCATCATTTCCTTTATTATTTTCCTTCTTTCTTCTTCTCTTCCATCTATTTTAACTCGTCATCATGCAAATCTCTCATTACAACATTCTCATTCGCCTATTGCTAATTTTGCTGAGGAATGCATTTTCTCGAATGGACATCGCGAACTGAGGCTGCATATTTTGCGTTGCAATAAGCGCGGTAAACTGTCTAGCCGATATGTGTTCATACAAAGTCAGATTTGCGGTTACAGAGATGTGAAACAATTGGTTCTCTTATTTTGCGATACTCAACGATCTTTTTCAGTTCCCTGATGCGGTATTCGGAGATGACTCAAGGATATAATACACTTCGTTTCATCTCCATTAGTTGCAATAAATTCAAGAATTTGTCAAGAATTCAAATTCCTTTTTCGTCTAAAGGCAACAAATTTTTGATGGAGAAAGTGAGAGAGTAAATAGATTCTCTTTTTTAGGAAGAAACTTTTTTAATTATTCGTGTTCAGCGCTCATCGTTCATCACCACGACTATTGTAATATTTCATAAATTCACACAATCTATCGTATTCACAAATATTTCCTCTTTCGTTCGATATTTCCGCAACGAAATTTGAATAGACTTAGATGAGGTTCAAAACACACATTGGCATCTCCTTTTGTTTGCAGTTTTCTAAAAATTTAACGCATCACAACTTCAGAGCAAATTTTCTATCACAAGAATTTAGCGTGTTTGGACGGTTGAAACAAGTTCATATGAGTACATGAATATATTCATCCATTTCTTCTTATCTGAGTTTCTGGATTTTATTCTTGCTTGTGCTCATGTAGCTTTAATTGAGCATCACTTCCTGAAATTCTGAAATTATGTTGTTGACGGGAATAAAGAGCGGGAAAGGAGAAGGAGGTGACTGGAATATTGCCATGCGTGACAATAACTGGTTACTTAATCAGGAAATCTTAGAAACGAAATATTGAAAACTGCTACGAGGCATGGAAACATTTTTTGTTTTCATACTAAGCAAATTCCAAACCGCTGTGATATAAAGCACAATTGACATAACTATTCAGTTGCAAATTTCATATACCTATCAGTTCAACTCACAAAGTGATGATTGAATCCCTTAAATAACCCTTAATTTTTCACCACTTTCTAATGGCACAATCATATTTACCATTATTTCACTGAATGGTTGAATAAGAAATGAACAGAAAAGCTTTCGGACCAACAAACAAATCTTCATCCAGTTTCTTATTTTGTTCTGCTTTATGTAGCTCTATATTTTTCTAGTTTGTGTACTCTGTTGCACTTAAAGTACGAGCGATTAAAGTGCTTAACATCTTATATAGTCAAGCATTATGTAATCCTTTCAATTATGATGTCGATTTTGTTGTTCGAAGCATTGAAGAAATATTCGTGAATATGCGCCGCTAATCACTGTTTAACATTCTGGGAATTCGTTGCAATAGGAATTATGAGTGGACATCTAATGGACATCTAATATGAGTGAACATCTAATGGACATCTTCTGAGGACAAATGTAGTTGTGTTCGCCTCTTCAAGTGCACGATTATTGCGACTGGAATGTGCAAGTGCTGTTGTGCTGAAATTCATCAGCATTTTGAGGGATGGGCCGTATCGTCTAGCATGCACCCAACATTCCCATCAATAAAGCAGCACCACTGTTGCGACCCGTTATAAATTGCCTCTCTTCTTTATCTGTCATTTATCCAACAATTCTGCAATCTCTTTTTTCTCATTTGCAATGCTACTATATTGCGCTGATCGTGACATTTTATGTGTTACGAATTATATTCCATATTCCTGCTCTCGAATTNGTAGCACACTCACCATTAACATTTCAGTTATTTATATTCCATATTCCTGCTCTCGAATTTATTACCTCATTCACAACTTTGTCAATGTTCCCTTCACTATTTTTGGTGTTTAGTTTGTCTCCAGATTCTGCATCATAATAGGCCGCATACAATGGACAGGTCCACGAAATGTGAACGCAAAATTTTAACCTTTTTCTGCAAAATTGCTTCGGAGTGCCGTTGAGAAGATGGAGGTAGGAAGTAAGGAGTGTGGTGGAGGATAGGCTGTTAATTGCACACTGGAAAATTACATTGTTGTTTTTGGGTGACTAACAACCAATTCAGAATATGGCATATGAAACCGCCTATTGCATGTTTTCAATGGTTCCCAAAAACTTTCCATCAATTTTTGAGCAAGAAAAATAGAAATTTTATGAGTTGTACCCTTCCTCAATTACATCTTTATAAGGAACTCTGCAATTTCAACGAGATGCGCTGTATTCGAGTATCTTTTTTGAGATGGAATGCTGTAATCTCACTATTCAAATATGGAACGAATCGTTGACAAAGTTGATTGAAAAAAATAAAATGAACACGAAGAGCGCTCGACATCACTTTGCAGAGCAATCTTCAGCGGATGAAATCTTACGTACTTCGAAAATTTAACTATGCCTTAAATTACTATAACTAACTAAATAATACTTGAGCAGCTGTTGTGGAAACCGCTGTGGATATACTTCCCTATGAATCTGCTGCTTTTGCTCATCAGTTAGCTGCGATGAAAGTTAAGCGTTCATTTTTTATTCTCTACCGTATGTTTTGTGTTAGCGTTCTCAAGTTTTCTTCATACCATTTCAAGTATCACATCAAAGTGCCAAATTTTTGGTTGCTCGGAAGTAACTACAGCTTTCAAGAAATCCTCAAATACCCATAATCTCATTAATTTCAGGGTGAATACACTGCACAAAATACTATGTGACCGTTAGAGGAAGTAAATAAAACTCTTCATAGCATGTATAAGCTAGAATAATAAGGAGTATGTAGTGGATGAGTCGCTGTAGGTGTTGGAGAGATCTGTATCCCGTAAAATACAGGTTAATATTTTTGACTACAGGTGAATGCAAGGGGGGGGGGGGGGGGGGGGGGGGGGGNAACTTCTGAGTAGAGAGGGCTAAAAAACCATTTGGCGAGGACGAAAAAGATGGAGAGACAACGAAAGGAAAAGAAATTGACGAGGGATGATAGGAGAAGTCAACGAAATTATCATCACACACAGTTCCATCAATATTGAACCCGTTGAGGCAGAAAACCAGAAAACGAACTTGTTGCTGGAAGCGTCGCAGCACATTGACCGAATTGTTGCTATTGTCAATTATTTCTCTAATTTTTTTGCATCAATAACGCTTCGGCTCATTTCGATAGGGCGGAAAAGGGATGGAGAAGAGCGATCCTTGCTTTTTTTATTAGTTTCGACCACATATTTTAAGAAGCTTTCAGGAAGGATACTCGTATCCACTAAAATCTTCTGACTTGCTACTCAATGAAAGTTTCGTCATTTTGAAGAATTTTCTATATCCGGTTTAAATTCGTTCCCATGCATAATTGCGATTGTCTTAGTGATTAGATGATTGCGTTTGGACAGGTATAACCAGGTATCGAGAAAACATGAAGCAACGAAGCTNAGTATAACCAGGTATGGAGAAAACATGAAGCAACGAAGGTACTTCTATAGAAGCACATCGCAGATAGCGAAGTGTGAAACTGACACGGCCACCAACGATTATAATGCAAACGTTGTCCGTGAGTTATTTCAGATTGTGAAAATATTATCCAAAATTAGTTGGTGTTCAGCATTTGTGTTCATCGAGAATATGCGGCATTCAATCTCCATCAACCTTTGCTCTTTCTTAAATCGACTCATCATCGCTGAACACATCATTTGAAGTGCATTCATGAGGGCATTTCAAACGGAAGCTGGTGTTGACGAGTTGTCAGTCGGTTCTCTGAGGGAGGAATTAAGCGAGTAGACGCATGCCAAAGATGCTCCAAAAGGAACTGAAGTGCAGCGCAAGGTTGATCTCGTCTTTCTTCTCTTCTCCTCGACTGGTGTGTAGATGTGCCTGCTTTTCTGCACAAAAATGCTCTCATTAAACTCTTTCATTGAAGTATTTGGATATAAATATAAGTATGAATATAAATATAAATACAAATATTTATATTTATATTTGTATTTGTATTTATATGTGTGTTTGCATTTGTATTTGTATTTGTATTTGCATTTGTATTTGCATTTATATTTATATTTATATTTATATTTATATTTATATTTATATTTTTATTTATATTTATATTTACATCCATACAGCATCGCTCGGAAAATGGATATTTTACTTGTGCTGCAACAATTAAATCACTTCAGCACATAACTGACCATTTGCATTGGTTCTACGTTAACCTACAATTGCACATTATTCATATCTCTGTCTCTTTTGCAAGACTTCTTATTCTTCCATTCCTCTAATTTTACTACATTTAATTTCCGTTCCACATTCTCATCAGACATATTTGTTTTCCTTTATAATTACTATTATCACTGTTAAAAGAAGATATTATCAATAAGCAACCAATTGCATCATATTCAAAGTGCTCAACATATCGAACAAATTTTATTTCCCTCTTCCGTGCTCAATGTTGCATAGTTGTGTCATCGTCTATACAATAGTACAATACCCAACGAGTCTACTAATTCATCACTTCTGTGTAGTTTCGCTTCGACAAACCTTGCATCACATTAAATTCTATGCCCATCATTCCCCTTTTTTATTCATCATCCGGAAATTGATCGAGTTTCCTATCGTCGATCAGAAAAAAGCGCAGTCGCCAAACATTTTATCGCCTTTCCGTTATTTTCACTATAGTCGCGCCATATGATCGATGTCTACGATTTTAGCAAATGTATTTGCCTCTTGGTTCAGGATTTATGCTGTCTCCAGATTTTGAGAGTCGACAGAGATAATGAGTGTGATTATGGAGAAAATGGAAAGAGGAGGTTTGAGATGAACCAGGAAAGGTTATGTACTTTGCAACCTTTGGAGCATGACAAATATGTTTAATTAAAAGTTAGAACCATTTCAAAATGCTTAACGTGGAGTTTCTTTATACTTACAGCTTTAGACGAGTNCATTTCAAAATGCTTGACGTGGAGTGCTTTATACTTACAGCTTTAGACGAGTATTCTTTGATGGTTCTGTTCTGAAAGGTGGCATTATGTGTTCAGTTTTTCTTTAAGATACTTCAAGGTATTTTAAGGTTTTGCAAATAATAAACTTCCGCATATGAGCATAACGTCGAAACGGATCATGCAGCGAAGAGGGAGCCATTGCTGGGAGCAGGGCAAATATCGCCCTCGTGAATGAGCCCTCCATTTGGTGCATTCAATTGTGGTTACTTTTTTGTCGTTAAAGAAGCAACTCTTGGGAATAAATACGAAAAATCGATCACCACAGAACGCATTTCCCGGCCTTGCGCGGTTTTCCTTAGTTGAAAGGATATAAATAGAAGCGCTCGAAAATTTCGNGAAAAGAAATTTCACCGGTGCTGATTCAAAATAATTTGCTTTTTTTCTTAATTAGACTATATAAATGAAGAACTTCCTAGTCATTGCGCTATTTCTCTTCAATTTTTCACTTCCTGTGCTAAAATACGTGACTTTGCTTCGAAATTTCGTTGCCAGAATTCATTCAGGACTCTTGTTATACGCTCCTGAGGCCAAGAAGAGTATTGGTGATGACTGCTCTGAAACCTTTCCCTGAACTCCCCTTCCCCCTCTTCCTACCCTACCTTTCCCAGCCGTTCTTCAGTAGGCAGCAAAGCGGCTTATGCGAATTCTTGGTTGGCTATCGGCTTCGCCTTATTCGCTTCCTCCAAAACACCGAAAACATATTTCCCTCGCAATATGAGTTTTTTAACTTATGCAACTTCAGTCTTATCTTTCTTCCGCTGCAAATGGCATTTTGAACTTGCTGCTATGCAATGGCTTTTAGCTTTTTCTGAATCTCTTAGACAGTGCGAATGAGCATGTCACTGCCTTCTGATTTCCGCGATTCCAGAGTACGTAATTGTGAATGCTCTCTTTGAACATAAGTATCTACTGTACACCAAAACTACTAAGCAGAGCTGGCTCTGTGCGTCATAGCTAAAGGGTATTGTGCAGTGTTTGTGATCCTCTTAGACCTTTATCACTCCTGCTTTTAATATATTGTAGGACAATGTTCCCAATGAGGGTATTTTTCACTTGAGATAATGACCCATCTCCTATTCGATGAATGATGGGAAGAAATGTACTTTTTGTTTTGTTGATTTGAAGTCCGCTATTTCAACGGATAATTTACTTTACGATCTTTAACCGTGCAGTGAACTTTCTTTTCTTTTCAAACAGCACTTTGCAAGTTATAAACAAATGTGGAAGACCATTCTACGCATCACGCTTCTTCTTCATCAGAAATAAGGATGCAATCGTCCTACTGATGGTGGAATATTTGTCACTGTGTAGATTTCATTTAAATTGCAAAAAAAAATCGTAGATTGCAAAATATTACAAAGATATTGGCGTGTATATAGCAGAAAATAGCGTTCGCTATTTTCATCCTTCCAAAAAATCACAATGATGTTTATTCTAAATCTTACGACGAATCATTATGAAATTCGCTGTTTCCATTTTCGCAGTCGCAATGCTATTCGCTATTTTCATTGCTTCACATTGTCTTTTTTGCCTAATTCTAGCCCTCCAATCGGTATGGCGAATTAATTTTTATGCATTACTTTTTTTGAGCTCCATAGTTGCATCTATTGCTAATCGAGTAGACACCAAGAAGCCTCTCCGAAGAAATGCCCATTTTTTGCAGTGGTAATAAACTTGCTCGAATTTTGACTATTGACGCATATTTACACATGAACAATCTCGCGATCAGAAATCTATATTGTCCTGTTTTGTGCAGAAATAGTTAACTAATCGAAAGGTTTGACTGTTGAGTGCAAAATGAGTTCCATTGAGGGTTATGGGTTGAATGAACTGAATATCTCTTATAATGCTTTCTTCTTAAAGATTTTCGTTTTCAAAAATCTTCATCGTATGCTTCATCATTGAAGTGCTATATGAGATGGAATTTCCGCTGTTCTTGTCGCATCTGCACGGAAGCCACTTCAATATATCGCCGTTGAGGGAAGCTTCTTCGTGGAGCATTTTAATCCGCAGATCGAAAGCGCAGCATTACTTGCCCATAGCGGAAACTAATCCATGCTCTTCCACTTGAGTGATAAATAAGTGAGGCTTAGTTGAAATTCAACCATAATTTGGTGTATCTCGGCCACTAACTTTCTTACATTCGCGCGCTTTATATGCCCCTTTTAGCATAGCCTCTCTTTTTTCAACTCCACGCACCATAGAGATGCTTAATAGCCTCAAGCTATTGCTACTCTATATCCTTTTCGTGACGACATTCTGCAACAAACTTACATAGTTTTCACATAAAATTTTCCATGATGCTCATTTTCCGAAGGCTGTCATTAAACAGAGGATAAGAGTGCTACAAAAGCAATCAGCTATTTAGCGCAATTATGACGTTCTCTCTTTTAATCGGCCTCCCTGTGAAGTTAATCAATTTTATGTAATTTCAAGTGCGTAAAGTTAGTTGCTCTATCGTCCCTTCGTCCAAAGTCCCATTGAAGATCGGCATGAAATGGGATCGAATCTTTCCCGCATTTATGGGAAATTTTAGTTCCTTTCACGATGCAATACGTTAAATATTATTGCAAGTAAATAAGTATGCATGTTTATTGCGGCACCTTTTTTCTTCAAAATCTTGGTGACACTTCCGAGAGCTATCATTGGATCGATAAAGCATCACTAGCCGAGAATTGTTGTGATTGCTATAATTTATTCGAGCTATAATATTTGCTGAATTGCTCGATGGCATTCAATCAAATTTTCACTTGTGCGAGTTTTTGCACTTGAAGTTGATTATAACGCGCAATGAAGTAAAGCCTCAGCAAGCGTTTCTTAAAATGCCATTCGCGAATTTCCTTCCGTTGGCCGCAGTTATTCACTCGTTTTTATGAACACTGTGCATACGCTTCGAAGGTTTTGAGATGTCTCTTGAGATAGACTTTCAATTATCCATTCGCACCTCTTAGGTTTTATTTCCCGATTCCACGCATGCAAAACCCTAAGATATCTCAAAGGCTTACTGTCGTAGTTGTTTTGAAAGAATTGTGCCGATTAAAACTCAGATACGTTTTGTGATTTGAAAATATCGTGATTGGTGCTGAATTCAGCCATATTTGTGTTGTTCACACATTCTGCAGCTGATGAAATAAAGTTGAGTAGGACATCACACTGCGAGCATTTGCGATGTGATTACTCACATCAGCTGTCATTCACACCCGTCTACTTCGTTCTTTAAACTCAACTCATTATGCCTCAAATTCATCGTTTTACTCTCTTCGATGTATTCGCTTAGATGATTTGTTGAGCCAAATAAAATCCTACGAAATGGTCACTAAATTTATTTTACGATTTGAAGTTCGAATGAAAATATCGCAGCGTAGAAAGTCGTCCGAAACTGATCATTAGAGCAATTCTGAATATATGACGTGAGGATTTCCCAGGTTGGAAAATGGTGGGCGTTATTCATATTCCTGATATGAGTTGTTTTATGCACATTTAAAATTTATAATAATTGATGCAAATTCGAAAGTAATCTTCGCATCGTGAAGGAAACTCTAAATTCTGTCGTTTGAAGAATGAAATCGTTTTGATATACTCAATGCACGTTTATTTATTTTTTCGCACGAAGAGAGGGATGAGATGTTCTTTGAAAGTTCACTGCTTCGTGTTCGATTATGCAAATTTATTTGCATTTCTTATGAAACGAATTCACTTTAGAGAGCGAATTGTTGGTCGATCGACCGAGAACAGAATTTCTCACCAGTTGCAATGATTAGTCGTCAATTCTCTTGCTCATGATCAATTTTGTTTCTATAGGAATTAAATTAGAAATTTAATCGAGGTTCGCTCAATGCACACTTTTAAGTACAACAACGAAAATGTTAGTGCTTCGCTAATGTTACCTAAAATTATTGGCAATTCTTTCCACAGCTATTCTACTGAAGAAAGAGCACAGCGAAATGGTGGTGAAAGCGAATGATGATGAAAACATTTCTATAAAATTTGACTGGTTCTTCAACAATTCGCATTAAAACTATTAAAGAAATGAGATGATGGAACAACGTTCAACTTCGTCTGTAAGTGATATTCAGCTAAAGAACCATATGGGGGAGATAGAATACTCCACGCCATCAGAAAGTCGTTTTGTATAGTGGGAAGGTGGGAATGGCAAAAAAGTGGAAAAGTGCAAAAATAGTGTCTCAACTGCAATACCATTTGTAGTGTTCGATCAACTAGTTGATAGGGTGTATCGGTGAACGCTTTGTTTCCATTAACGACAGATGGTTTGCATCGAAGTCGATACAAACGAGTACGCATCAATTAAATGATTGATTCTATTCTTATTGTTCAATGCGTCATTATTCATAAATAGTGCAAAAGTAGTGTGCTCATTTTGTGTTTATTATATAGCAAACAACTGCAATATTCGCCAGTGAATTTAATTCATTGGTGAAAAGGAAGTGAAGCGATGGCCACAAGTCGGATGCATCAAAGTTTTTTTTTTTACAATTCCCTAAGGCAGAGCTCTCGATCGAGGCCATTTAAGCTTTATTAATAACAATGTGACACGCAGGTGTTACAGAACCTATGAGAGCATTAAAAAAAATGTAATTTTAATATTCGAGTTGCCATACGAATATCGATGAATGATAGAGGAAACCCAAAATAAAATCGTTGAAACTATACTGGTGAAGAAAATAAATTGACGAGGAAAAAGACATTATGTGTCAAAAGTGGTGAGTGATATACTAAATCATACTGAAGGGATTTAGGAACGGTCAATTACTGGGTGGTTTTCTGCTTACTACAGTCACTGAAGGACTAGAACACATTCGAAAGACAACGCGAAATGTTTCTAGAAACCAGAGCGAGCCTGATCTTTGGTCCGCTTCGCACATTACCTCCGAAAATTAATCAACGTGAGGGAATCTTGATTGCTTAGCTTTTTAGCTTAGTGAATAACGCAAAAAAAAGAACATACAAATACGAGCATAACCTTTATTTTAAGTGTATCAATTATCGCGCCATTGCATCTAGTGATTTAATGCTTCAATATCACATTGATCTTCGTTGATTCTGTTGCCTTAAAGGTGTTTTCTTATGTTTGAGTAAATCTGATAAGCAAAATGATGATATTTTCAGTCATACAGAAATCGATTTGAAGAGCATAATATCACCAACTATTTTCTCGCTTTATTTTATTTATCATTGCTTTATCAGTTATTGACAGCAGCTAAAACTTGTTCCCCCCTCCAGTTTGTGGGCATTTCATTGTGGCAAATATTTCACAATGCTGAGACGATGAATTCTTCTTCGAGAATTTCTGATAGCTTACCAACTCATTATTGCAATTAGCAGCCTCGTGTTTAGCTCGCATAATTTGAATTTCATCAAATGTGAAGCACACAGCAATAAATGTCACCTGATGCCTCAATTGACAACTTATAGATGTCGTTAATGAAAGCGACTTTTATTAGTTCACTTGTTGCAATCTTTTTTCTCATTTTGCTTTTCCCACTCATTATATAATGCCGACTCCCTTTAAATCTATTGGCTTATTCTATTTAAATAGACTTCTTCCATATTTTTTCCAAATCTTGAAGAACATTGTTGTTATCGTTTTAATATTTGTTTATTTCATGAAATGATTTGGCTTTGTTTTATGTTTTTCCAATGTTTCTGTTGATAATCAGACGAAATTCTTTGGGAACAATTTCCTTGCTAATATATAACTTTCAATAAATTTTGTGTCTGTTGATTCTCGCGCTCGGCTTTTTGCATCGCTTTTCGCTGGGAAATGACTTCTGAAGACAACGACGATGTCACACAACCGTATCGGTTAATAGGCGTATCAAACAACAATGTTTACGCAGTGTTCAGCATCGTCTTTTGGATGGAATGCGCGCAGTTGGGTGTCACGAACAGCAATTAATCGAATTCCTCCACGCATATTAACCTTTGTGATGAATCTTCACGGCAACCAGATGGCATATTCTCGCCCACTCCTATAAACTCACCATCCTATTATGATTATTGTTCACTTCTGCTGTGCTATTCGAAAAGCTTTCGTTGATTGGCAATCATCCAAATAAATGAGTTTGCGTTAGATATAAGAAGCTGAACCTTGTAAGCAGATTACCCATAAAATTTTAAGAAATAATTTACCATGACTTTGCTAAAGCTTTTCACGCTCAACTATATTCCCTATGCTAACAACATAAATATCCATAGAGTAAATTGATGCTAATCGTTTAAATTTTGTTTGTTACACGTTAATAACCTTTTTTTTCTTGTAAATTTGTAATTTCGACTCCATTTGACCCAATTATCTTTAGTGCCAATTCACCTTTGCAAATAATTCGTTGATTTGCGTTTTTGTTATTTTCTGTGGTTTCATAACAGTGGAAGTTTTCTGCACTATTCTACAACTGCAATTGCAATTGCAATTGGTTTTGATAGATTTGCTTTCATCGCTTTCTAAACCATATATAATCTTCTCTTTCGTTTTGGATGACGACAACGGTAATCTTGAAACTTTCGTTGATAACTTGTAATGTGAGAATTGTTAGTCAATATATCTGAGCACATCCTAATCGTTAAAAATGCCGACCTCTTATAGAGCATCCAACTCTTTGCAATATATTCTCGAAGCTTTCACTTTTATTTCTGATGGAGTTGCATATTAGATGGTTTTATATCTGCTTTACAATTCTTCTGCTTGGTGGTTAAAAAACCGAACAGTATTTTTGTAATAAAGTTCCCGAATGCCGATCACTTGGCGGAAAACATGATATCTAATAGCATGTGCGACCTAAAAGCTACATACTGGTTAATTCTATAGGCCTCCTTTCGTCGCTTTTTTCGCCATTAACTTGACATATCTATCTGCGCATATCGCTTGAGTGACAAGTGATGGTTGAGGACCTCTAACATTGGAATATATGATTTTTCATTCGTTTACTAGTTTGCTCGATCCATGCTGTTCATTCAGACATACATCTCTCCCCTCTCACTCTCCTCTCAGTTTTTAGCCATCTGATGAAGTTGTTGGTCAGGTGGAACATAGGGGATCGCTTATAAATGATTCCTGAGCTTCGAGAGCAGTTTTTTTCTCAGATAAAAAAATCTGCGAGATGAGCAATATCCCGAAATTTCTTGAGAGAAAGAAGCTACTGAGATGAAATCCAAGAAACTAATAGAGTTCACTCGAGAAGTAGATTAATTCCACATGATGGGGCGGTAAGCTTATCCCTCCTTGATTCTCAATCACTTGAATATGTCTTGAATATTCCGATTCTTCTAATATGTCTTATCATAGCATTACCACATTTTTGCTAAACAGACTGAACACATTTGAGAATTTCTTGTTGGTAAATAAATCGAATTTTATAGTTGGTGAATGAAATATGAGCATAAATGTGGCGTTCTTCGATGCTTTTCATTTCGATTGTTTCTTTGAAAAGCTCAGTGATTTAAAATATTTTGGATTGCCAAGCGTTGTAAAATTGGCACTGCCGTTCTTTCCATTGAAGTCTCCAACCGTCGTTTGCTTCGGTGATTGTCCACCATCATCACTTCTGTTGATTTCAATGCCAAACTGTCAAAATTGTGATTGAAGATCGTCAGAAAACTGTTTTTTTTCTTTGCAGTTGCTATATTCTCAAAGCTTTTTTTTACACTAAGCGAATGTATCGACTAAACAAATAGAAAGGTTGAATTTCTTAGAAAGGCGGCATTATTTTCAAACTTTTTAAGTCGCCTTTTCTTCTTTGTTAATTGCGCATTATACGTGGAAATTGGCAAATGCTGAAAATGCTGACGATGCATAACATCGACGATGTGCCAGTGCTCCATATCAGTGATTTTTACATCCATATCCCTTAGTTGATAAGTGGATAGGATTTTATAGACGGCTATCACAGGACTATTTTCACCCGGCGCTTATCGAGATTGCCGTGGGAACGATTTTCAGTGATGTGCTGACGATCTTCAATGTAGAACCGGAGTTTCAATAATGACAGCTCTGATGCGCATATTATCTGCTTTGTATATGCACGTATCTACAATATCAGAGACCATGAACGAAAAACCCACAAAGTGACTGAGACATGAGAACGAAGATATTTTAGTATTTCCTGTAGTCAAATTGCTATTGCCAGTGGGATTCACTCTTTAGAGACACGGATAGCTTCGGAAGGGCATCCTGGAAAACTCATCTTTTTCCAACACTTCTTTCATCTCACCTCCAAAATTATAATTCAATCACAGTGATTGCTGACTGCATGTTTGCCACTGTTTGAAGTATTTACATTAATCGACACAAAATGATATACTAACTAGATTTTCTATTTCTCCTTTCCACATAATCATTGCTGCCATCCGATATCACCCATCGATGTCGTTTACGCGAAAAATAGTCCCTTATTGATGCTCTCGAAAACACGATAGGCAAGAGCTATAAAAATACGAAAATAAAATCCTTACGGAATATTCATTGCCCGTTTATCTTAGCGTTCATCTGAGACGTAAGGTTGTATTCGGTGTGCGGCGTACACTATTGCAAAGTGGCGTTCCCAATGGTACGACAATGTGACATATATTCACTTCTCAATGACAATCTCCTACAAGCGTCTAGCTATTGACTTCCTCATAGAACTCTCTTCATTCTTCGATGAGACTTGCCCAATTTGATGTTTTCGTCAGTAATAAACTATTCAAATATTCATCCACTGATTAATTCAGCTATTAGCAGAGTTGTTTGATTGCAATTTTAGCTGTTAATCACATCACAAAGAAGGATGCATCATAAAGAAGGAAAATGTACTAGTGTTATAAATATTCTAACAATGCAGTCTAACTACGAGTTTTATTGCACTCTCTGATTAATCACTAATAATAACAAAATAATTTCGAAATCAATCATCGCCTTTTCGTATTCGTCTCCTATAAGCTACTCGCAACTGGTTCTGTTGTTCTTTCAACTGCTTAGATCATTTGAGTTTGTTTTCGGGTTTTTTTAATGCAGCACAAATTACTACTAAGTACATGATTCGAAAATTAAAATCTAGTATACAATTCTGTTTCTGTTGTAACTTTTCCTTGTCTATATGACGACTGCGGTAATTGTAGCGTTAGATTCTATCATTACTGCTAACGTAGTATTAGAGGTTTCATCCGCCCCCTCCCCCGAGCTTTTAGGGAGAAACAGCCATATGCATCAATAAGTTGACAACATTAAATAGAAGTAAGACTAGTGTGAAACCATTTGTTGGTATGTGCCTGACTCGCTCGCGAAAGAAAACTTCCCACCTGAAATAGTGAAAAAATATCTATGAAATGTGGAGTGTCATTTCGTTGAAATACACTTGTTTATTGCAGTTAAGTGTTCTCGCTCTACCCAGAACTGAAGATCTGCAAGTCGCTGATTTCATGTTAACATATGCCAATAACTTTGCTATATATCGAGTTCAAAGAATATTCAGCATTTATTTAAAGCATTAAAAGCCGATTATAAAATAAACTATTCTAGGAAGGGTATTTGCGCTCAGAAAATCCTCTCGATATGTCCCCAATCCTATTCGAGTTACACACAACAATATTTCGATAACGTATATATTCCACATCTCGAAATATGCAGAACAACGCTCACAAATCGAACAACTTCCTTTCCACAAACTCTATTTTCCAACTCGTCGTGCGCACAAAATAGAGCTAAATGCATGGCGCGATTATTCAATTGTTGGTCATCCTTTGAAAATTAGTGCTGCAATATTTTCACATTTAAAAGTGAGCACTTTTAAAATGGCTGAATTTTTCTTGCGAAATTCTCTTTCGCGCGGAAAATTCAGAGGCATTTATTTTTTCGGTAAGCCTAGTTCTCTGCTCTAAAGCAAGCATTACATATTCGTTGCTACTTTTAAAGTAGGTTGCACTTTATCCTCAATAGTCGACTATACCTCATCCTTAAATTATGGGCAGCTTTGGAATTAAATAATAGGCCATTGCGAAACGATTCGTGCACAAACCATCCACAACGACGATACAATGCGAATCGCTATCAATTACAAACCTTTTCAAGTAGAATGTCACTGAATTGCTTAAAAAAACCAAATTTTCGCTGAGAAACTTCCGATGACTTGTTTGCTGCGTTTTTTTTCAATTTCATTCATTTCCATATCGCCTTCTTTCCGATCCAGCAACAATATTCAGAGTTGGTGTTTGTGCTATAGAGGATCCTAGATTATAGGAGAGATCTACATGATTAACGTAGCGATTGTTCTTATATAGGGAGTGGGACGCAGAAACTGTATCTTTTCTGCTAAGCACTCTATTACATACACCTCCCACTCACCTCTACTCACTTGAAGCTGCCTTCGATCACTGTCTACAGTATAAAGCCAAAAATAATGCAGAATGGTAATGGCGATCAAGTACCAAAATACAACCTCATTCAGGGAATGTACCGTAGACAAGAGAAAGAGTTTTCACATTGCCCGATGGGCTGCAAGATTTCCCGAATGGAATAGTGATGAGGAAAAAGTTTTAATTTAGTTACAAAGCGACGTGGACAGCAAACTCAACAATGCGCCTTATTTTCGTCGGTCTTCATTTGGGTTATTCCCATACAATCTCCACTATTGCTGCATTAAATCTTCCTAAGGTGTGAAGATGTGGCAATTTATATGGGGTTGCAAGCCTCGAAATGCTTCCAACATTAGCTGCCAATCGGTCAATTGTTATCGCTTGATGGAGTTTTCAACAGCGAATTTACAAGCGCTAAACGCGCCATTTGTCGTCATTACGAAAAATGCTATTCAACTTCCCAGCATCGCGTCCGGTCCAATGCTCCCTTATGTCACTGCCATTGCCGTAGTGCCGAATACTCGTTGACTCCGTATGTATATATGTCTGCTTGAAGCTTTAGCTTAAATGAAGTGTTGCTAAGCTTCTGCTTGATCTCGACCTCGAATTAACTAACCGCTCAAGATCGAGTCGTGCGACTGCTAGATGATGAACTCCATGTCCCTCTTCTTTGATTTCTTCGTTCTATTTTTACATTGAAGGAACGTTTTGTATCCCTCCAATTATGGACACTAATGTCAATATTTACGTTGTGACTTCCACTTTTTTAAATGCGCTATATCCGATGTGACATTGTGATGTGAGTGGAGTATTTGCAACACCGTTAGATATTGTATGATTTCAAATATTTAGGTAATAGAGATTCTGCGTTCATCTAGCACTTTGCAGCATTACCGTTCCTATGAGTGCAGGTGCTGCCAAAATGAACATTACAAAGCTCATCAGAATGTTTAAGATAGCTGAAATATTGTAAACGCACTGAATTGGCTCTCCATGCTGGATGGTCGCTTTTATGCAAATTTTTGAGGTGCAAAGTAATGCTGTTGCGAGAGAGTTTCTTTTCCTGCAAATTTAGTTAGTGCACGATTCTCTCAACTTTCCCGATACAAACTTAATGCCTTATAACTCCTCACGGATATTAAGAACTCAATTCATATTGGCTGTTCATCAACTTTACTTGTGCAGCACTTATTCAGTTATTCGCAAAATAAGCACAGTATATTAATAACGAAAACATGCGTGATGGTTGTTAAGTGCTCGAAACAGTGTCATGTAAATGGGAGAGAGAAAAACCACTTTGATGATGGACGACAGAGGAAGCGTGAATGAAAGAAATAGAATGGCAATAGAGGGTAAATGTTATTAGGTCGAAATAGTTCGACGGCGAAGGAAAAAATGTTCATAATTGTTTGGGTTGAAAGTGAAAGGAATAAATGACGTTGAGAAGGTGGAATTGGCGACTTTCACCTTGAATATTTCTGCTGGACAGTTTGCGAATAATCAAAACTGGCTGCTTTCTGTGGATTTATCCACAAAATCCATTCACTTGGAAAGATGCGTTAATTGTTGAGAGTTTCAATCAAGATGACCTAAATCGGTAATTTCCTTATCGGCTATTGTCCATCACTAAAGTGTTTCTGAAGAAGATTCTGATTAGATCTTCAAGGCTTGTCTTATGCTTTTGACTCTTTTGCTTTTGCAATTGTATCTTTATTTTTATCTGATGATGCTTTACATGAAAACTTCAGAATTTCCTACAGGAATGTCGTTTCACGTTTTCCCTCCACTGTGATCTTTCCCATCATTCCGTTATCTATAGACGAGACTCATCTTAAACATTTGCTAATAGTTTATTAACTTCAACAACCCAAGAAAAATTTGCTATCACCTTTCTCACCTTTTCAGCACATTTTCCGAAGTAATTTTTGGTTGGCGATTTCCCATTATGGCTGACATTTTTTTTATTTTTGCCCACAAATTCTCCAACATTTAAAGATTACTTTTTACATTTTAAACTGAAGGGAATGATCGCATTTTAGTGATGAACTTTGTGAAGAGTTATGTTGTGATCACAAAGACTACATATGGCATCGAAAATTTCGAGATTCTGATGACCTCCCCTCATAAGTTTTTGAATTTTCCGTTCTCCTAGTTGCTTGATAAGTGTCTATTGCAGCGCAATTTTTGCACAAAAAACCGGAATAACGACTAAACTCGTTCGTTAATTGAGCGAAATGGGGTGGCAGTGATGGGATGAAGAAGTAGGAGGGAATGCTTGTATGCGATATGAAACTTCATCTAAAGACTTGCGTCATGTGATCTCGTTTTTCAGCTTGGGGTGTGCTTTCATGGAGCGTTAATTGCCTGAATTATCGTAACGAACAACATCCGAGTTCAGTACCCTTTTGAATGGCTTTCAAAATTTATATGGACCACCATCTGCCCAATTGCAGAAGGGTTCAGCCCGTCTTGGAAAAATTGGAATTCCGTTTAGTACCTAAATATTCAAGTCAGGGCTTCTTATTAAGTTGGCAGTATAGGAGGTGTGATCAGTATGAATCAGTGGTGAATGCTGTCTTGAATGATCATAAGAAACAAATGCTGTAGTGGATTAGAGTGAGTAATTCTCTGAACTATTTGGATATTGACCGAGAAAACGAGGCGATTTCACTTTTCGAACGTTTAATATGACTATAAGCATCTCATATTCCCATCCACTTGTTTTAATGTTGGGTGAAGGCGTTGTGTATATCGATGTGCGTGTTAATGAAGACATGTGATGCTTTTTGATTATTTCACACTCATCCCACTATCCACACTCGCAGCCACAGCAATGCACTTTGAACGATTTTCATTCACCATCTCCTCCCTTCTAATCCTTTTCCACTCTATAGTTTAATGTAACCATGTCAAATTATTCGCTAAATCCGGCCTCAGTTCTTACGACCACTGTAGATGCTTCCGGTGCTGAGTTTAGCAATCGTAAGAGCGAGTTAAACATGTCCATCTACGAGCGCAGTCACGCGATCACAACCGAGCTTAACCCATCACTACTCGATCATAGGTTCAATGCGGCCCTGGCCTTGGCCAAGCGTCCGCCGTCGCGACCAGGACCGCATTTGTTCGTTTCGTTCAGTTCTGACCGCCTCGCTGTTGTTCATCCTGTTACTGAGGGGATTTTAATTTGAGGGACACAACTAATCCGTTTGTTATTATAAGTTGTTATCTTCCTCAATCTCGTAAACGGCAAAGTGGCAGTCGTAATCGGATTGTGCTCGGTGGCAGTCAGAATCCTTTCCATAGCCCGATTCGATTTGTGTTTACATACGACACACGCCATATAGGAATTGTTTTGATAGATCAGGATTACCTCTGTGTTGGATAACGGGCTTAATTGAAAGGTGAGTGTGTAACAATACACCTTCCGGATTTTCGCTTAAATGCATTAGACGGTCAAGCGAGTGGATTGCAATAACGGATAAGTCGAGTAATAAACAAACCAATTCTTCCTGCTTCTATAGCGATGTCCTCTTTTGAGGAGACTAATAACCTCTGGATTCTGTAGATCTTTTTTTTCGCTTGTCAATGAATCATGATATGGAGCTGTGATTTAATCTGAGCTCACCATTTCATTATTTCATTTTCCGCCTCATATTTTGATACACTACATCAAATGATTCATATTCCAACCGAGTAATGCTCAGTAGTTTTTTTAGGAAAACAGATTCCAACCATTTCGAGAAAGATTATTGGTTTCCTCCTTGTTCTCTGATTTCAAAATTTGCGATATTCGAGATTGAAATACTCCTCAAAACAGCCGAAACTCATCATTATTTCAGCTTTGAAAATTGACGTTTTTATGAGTTGTGGCAATTTTTCATAGATTTCTAATTTATTTTGGGGCAAAAATTTATAACATTTCCTTCGACTCATATTCTCTGATATTTCCATGCAATTATGCTGATGTGCAATGGTGTCTGTAAACAGTGATGCGTTGTTGTATATATGAGCTTAATGGAATTTTACGTGTGTTGTGCAATTATGCGTATCGCGGATTGGTTGATTCGCTTTGCGCGTCGTTGGATCATTGCATCGATGAAAGTGTTTAAGTGAATTTGCAATTGTTCGATGCAAAAATCGCATTAGCGACGATACATTTTAAAACAAACTTTGCGTGCCCGATTTGCATTGCAATTCATTCTTTTTGAAATGCAAATCACGAGACTCGACGAGCATCTTTTCAATTCACATTGCCATCACTCAATACACAATCTCATCCTCTTTGCTCTTTTTTTTTTGTTATCCACCATATTTATCAATTTTTTTTGGCTAAAATGTTTGAGAAATTTGAGAAATCAAAATTATCATTTCCATTTCTATTTCAACGGCTATAAGTTGTGGAATTATTTCAAATCAAATAGAACTATTGTCATAGAATGAGATTGATATCGATGTGAACTAACGAACCCGGTTGGTATGCATCAAGAGATATCTTGAGGCAAACCAATAGGCAAACACTGACTTCGTAACTGAAGTACGGAGTTCAAGCAGTGGATAACTTACTTCCGGTAATGAATAGTTTCAAGGTGTCCAACTTCGATGAAACCCCTACGACGGCCAAATTTCTGCAAGAGCACCGAATACACGTAAACAAATGTCGATATGTGGATTGACGCTAATAAAATGAACTTTTGGTCTATTTATGCTCTTCAAACGATTAGGATTCGGTCCTTGAGGTGACGGTAAATAAACGTTGAAGGTTGTTGGTAGATCGTAATTGCATATGAAGTACGACAAGAACGCGCAATAATGTCGTGATTAGGTAAACTGCATTCGGGCAGGTGAAGTGTTTGCCAGATGATTGCTTGTCAAACTATAAAGGAACATTTGCCGACAAGGGGCACACTGTTTGCATCCTTTTTTGGAGGTCAGAAACTCTTCAGCTAAAATGACACGCAAGGACAGACTGTAGCATAATATTTGAATAGTGGGTGAGGCAGGACTTTAGTTGAGCAGGGGATAGCAAGAGGATTCATATAAACGATGATTGTGTTGAATGATGGCTGTAGCGAGTGGAAAAAATAGTTATAGCCCATTTTGCGCAAATCGCCATAAATTGGACAACAATTGCACCAGTGGGATTGTTGTTTTCTTGTCACAACTACGCAACACCTAAGGGCAAAGATGAACATCAGAATACAAATCATAATTCCTCTGTTTATGCGTGACCTTCAGGGAGTACTTTAAATTACTTTCATATAAATAAAAATGCCGAATGAAAAAACAAAGCAAATTCAAGCATAGTGTATCGANTCGATAAAAATGCCGAATGAAAAAACGAAGCAAATTCAAGCATAGTGTATCGATTCCTACAAGTCGCAGATTTAGCTTTTCTCACTTTCTATTGATTTTCACATCCAACAAATTAAGATAGTTTTCGATTATGGATGCTGCATCGAATTAGAACTGATTGGTGTTTCAAGTGAGCCGCTTGGAGTGTTGAGTATATTAGGAAAAAAAGGAATCCTTTTCAAAAGTTCAAAGGTCACTTCTATTTCAACAATAACAGTTAACATTGTTCAATGTTTTTGATGTCGTTATTTGTTATTTGTCATAGTTTATTGTTTTTGTTGCCGTTGCTTTCAAGGTGTGCTTCTTCGAAGACTGTTAAAGCAGTGTTCTTAAGGAGAGACGAATGATTCCTATAGTGCTCGACTTTATTTCTTTGTTGATTTTATTCTGAGATATAAATCACTTTGAAACAATTAACTTTTTTTTCAAACCCCATAAAGGAATGATGACAAATCTCAAGTGGCGCTATCCTCGAATGGTTTGTATTATATCATCAGCAGTTTCATTCCGGGCAGGTCTGCGCATGGCTCTCCGATTCCTGCTATTCTCCAGAAACATAAGCTATTCTTAAAATATGCTGCATAGGAGCAGCAATTCTTGCTCAAAAGTGAATAAACAAAGATGCGTCCTCGTAGGTGGTCCATTTTCTATCGGAGCGGAACCTCTTTAAGGAGGCAACGAAACGAAGGTAAAGGTCGTGCCCACCTCCCTCTATCGATCATAGCGCATAAACCAGCAATTATGTGTGATGTTTATGTCAGCGTAGATTTATTTTCTCATGCCACTGTATTCTATTGTTAAAGCGCTTGACCCTAACAAAACAACACGGCTGCGATTTTACGTGTTTATTTTCATTTTTTCTTTGACCCAATATTTCATTTGAATTACACTTATTTATGGAGATGATTGTTCGTTTTGCTTATCTTCGGTTGCATAAATGATATGCATAAACTCGTGATGGTCCAGAATGATATCATTTCTTTAAACCTAACATTCGATTAATTCACCTAAGCTGAGTCAATACTCAATTTAATTCAAGTTGCTTTTTTTTTTTTGAGAGCATTTCACTCAGTCATTTAACATTTGCGCATCTCAACAAAATTAGGCACGTAAGTGAGGGAAGTAATATGTGCTTCCCATGAAAGTTTTAAGTTCTCAAAAGGCGAAAAGCAATTTCCGCTTCTTGAAATATGAGGAGAAATTCGATCGATGAAAAATGAGAAGCTTTAAGAAAAGAAGAAGCACATTTGCATCTATTCCTCTCCTGCATCTATTCTAGCGGTGTTGCAGTTCTTTGCCAGCACTTTCTCGCTTTTCAAAAAATTCATACGACAAAGCTCGTTCGCTTGTGTGCAGTCGTACCCTTGTTGGTATTTGTTCGTGTCTACGTCTGTCTGTTTGTCGGTTATTCGATCGGATTGACCATAGCAATTGTACTCATGCAACTTGATGGATATACATTGGTTGATATAGAGGCACTCATTCATTTCATGATTCTAAAGCACTTATTTTTCCGATCGCTTATCTGATATTTGAATCACTTGGCAGATTAGTGGTTGCTGGAACCAATCTAATGCGGCTACAAAACAGTTTTTTGCCTTAGCAAATTGTGCGATGGGTCGACGAAGTTGGAAAAGACGCATATCGTAAAATGTTCAACAGCTTCACTAAGAATCACTCTGTTAGCANNNGATGGGTCGACGAAGTTGGAAAAGACGCATATCGTAAAATGTTCAACAGCTTCACTAAGAATCACTCTGTTAGCATTGAATAATTACTGTAGGGAGTATGTTTTTCACTACGCCTTCTGACATCATTTGAACGTTTTGTGCTGAGCGCAATTCGATGTCGAGATGGAGTATCGAAATGAAAAATAGAAACGGCTGAGGCATGTCAGTTATCGAATGTGACACGAAGAGTGCATTAATTAAAGTGTTTCGTATGTATTCCCATAGAATACGATGTGAAGAGACCAACTCAGCTGGACTGGAATAAATTCGATACATTCCAGCTACCGTTATTAACTCCTCTGAGGTGAGAACCTTCTCTTCGAAGAGAGAGACCTTCTTCTCTGTCGTCTCGTATAAAGCCGCAATATACTTATGGCCACTATGATTTTGCTTCCCGCGCCATGACAATTCTGCTTTGCCACCAACAGCAAGAATAACATGATCCTACAAAGGCTATGATTTGATATGACTACTGCTGATGCTAAAGAGGCCGTTAAATAGAGAAATTAATTTTCTCCTTGTTAACTTATGACGTTGACTACTCACTCTATGGGTTTGTCGGTTTCCCTTACTTATCGTAAATCTGAATTCTATGAACTGTATTGAGAACATTCGATTATAAAACGCAGCAGTTATTTATATACAAACTTTACGGTGCAAAGACAGTTTATCGAGAATGAATGCATACCAACTGCTTCGGTAAATAAATCAACAAGCGTTTAAATTTGGTTTGAAAATCATCTTCAAACTATGGATATTTAACAAAGGAGGATAAGTACATCTCATCACTTCTCGCAAAGTCATCAAAGAAGTGCTGCAAAAAGTGTGTCTTAGAAATTTTCCCATTCATAATCGAAGTCTATAATTATTTCTTTTTCGAAGCATTTTTCCATCGCATTAACAAAATGACGAATTAATATTTTGTGCAGAAATATTTGTAATTAAACGACAAAAAATAATATTCGAATCTCTCTGATTATATTCACAATAAATTGAAATTTCGCGTGAATTGTGTAGAAAATTTGCGAATGTGAAATTTATTTTGAGTGCATTGTAGCCTCGATTGGTGACAAAAGAATTTATTCGACTTCTAATCGTTTGAGTTTATGTGCCACTCGGCTGCATTTCGCCTTTTTAGTGAGAGTAACGAGCTGCTTCTCTGCCACTCTTCCGGAAGTGGCTGCTGCTTGTACTTTAATTGCTTCGAAATGGTCGTCTCATACAGCTTGCTTCTCGTATCTAATCCAGCACTAGTTTAATGTTCGTTCATTGTAATGTATATTAGAGCTTAGCTGAAAAAGAAGCCTTGCATTTTTTTT
>JAARMF010002777.1:5655-17761 GCA_022844705.1 Toxascaris leonina
AGTATGACATATTCTGCAGCTCTTTAGCTGCCAAATACAAAAGAAGTGAGTTAGGGGGTGGTTACGTTCGGGATATATTTTAAAGCAAAATCCAAGCATTCTCTCTCACATTTTTTTTCTATGACAGTTCTGCCAAAGACGGATAATCGTTACAGCTTTTGCTGATACTAATGAACAAGTTTCGATGCATATTCGAGATGTCCATTCCTATTTGATGATGTGCGAAAAATGCTTGGACGACAAAACTCATGGCGGATAAAGCAACAACTCATTCCTTTAATTATCCATTACCTCAGGAGTGTGACTCAATTTTCTTAGGGAAGAAAACAGGAAATAATTATTCAGACGCCGACGGCAGTGAAAAGTCGATATAATTAAAACATTTCTTTGAGAGTATAACAACCATTAGAATTCGCACCTTCATGCAGCGCTTTCTTAGGCGTTCTCCACAGCGGCATCGCCCTGACAATGAGTCCGTTGTCCATAACAAACGAATTCGTGCTAGGATGTGCATACTCAGCTAGATTGTTGTGGGGTACATCCCGCAGAAATGTACCACCCTCTCTTTTCGATACGTTCACGTCACCTGTGCTCTGAAATCACAAATCCATCGTATTTATTATCGGAGTAAGGAAGGGATCGAGGGAGATGGAAAGTAAAACGGCATGAAGTTTCCCCACCCCCTCCANAAAACGGCATGAAGTTTCCTCACCCCTTCCATCTCCATATTTCTGGGAACTTGACTGGAAGGGTGATTCGCACTATTCAATGAAACTTTTCAAACTGCCTTTGTTTTCCAATAATTCATAGGCATCCTAACTTAATACTTTCAGCTTCCTTCCTTCCTTCCTGCCGCTCGCAAAATTACTTAAGATCGCACTCATTTTTGGGATATAAAAGCCAATAATACTGCCAGTGATTGCGTTAACAGACGCGGACAACAACTGATTAATGGAATTTATCTATTAGGAGGAGAATTTATAAGCGAGTTGAAAATGTTTTTCTTATTATGCGTGTGATAATCCACCGAAATAACTGAAATAAAAAGTGCTTGTAAAAGTTGCTGAGATTATTGTACAATTANGGTCAATTGCTTATTAAAGTTGCCGAAATTATTGTACAATTAAATGCACAGCACACAATCGGCAGTCACTCACGAATGTCATCGGAAAACCATTCGACGTAACAGCGTAATATTGGTCAGAGGCGATGACATGTAAGTCGGTACCAGAGGCCGACTTCACGGTTCTGCTGCATAAGAGTCCTCTCGGTAGATCTGAAGGGGTGTCCACTGCACGCAATAAACAACGACCGTCCTCTTCGAGACTCAGTAGCGCATATCTGTGACTCATACAATTTAATTGATTCATTAAAGACATCTGATTTCTTATTTACTCATATATTTGTTCACAATAGGGCAATATGTTCGAAGATGACTCTTAGAATGTACGCATAGGCAACAACTATATAAATTGCACGGAATATATATTATTCCAAAGCGCAAAACAAAACGCAATATCCTGTGTGTGCAGAGAAGAGAATACCTAATGAGGCATATGGAGTAATAACTCGTACACATAACTGAATCCGTTCGGTTCATTGTCACACAGCCTCTAATATGCACCCATTTTTATCCATTTTCATAGTCATTAACTTCATTGCCTATCGATCGTTAAACCCGTTGACTGGATGCATGAATTCAAAGAAACGACCAAAGCCCTCTGATGATGATAATGAAGGCAATTTATAGTACACATGAAAACAGTAATCGTATTTTCGACAGTGATCGATTAAACAACCATCAAAAAGTCCAATCATGTTACTTGGAGCATATCCTCATATCGCTTCACTCATCGAAACTTCTATTCTCAAATTCACATTGAATTTTTTTTTTGTTGCACCTTTTGTGGAACAATTTAAAAACAGCATCACTCAACATCCTACAGTTATAGTAATAATGAGTATGCGTCATGCCCTATTAAATACTCCATTAACCACAACGTGCGATACGTTTTAAACTGCATTGGAGAGATAACAGCTATGGAAGTGTTACTGCAAATCCTATACTCTGACATATATTTTCATATATATGAGAAATAATGAAATCCGTTCAAGTTGAATTTAAAATATAATTCACTCGGTGGACATTATTACATTTGCCTTGATGGAAATGAATACATGAGCATACTCGTTGTGTAACTCGACAAGATGTGTGCTCGGGTTGACGGAGAGGATGTTTTCAATGCTGCTCCCCTCAGGCAATGTGATACTCGCAACGAACTTCGCGTCTCCATCGACCAGCTTCACTCTTCGACCTTTGCGCTCAAAGAATACCAACGACTCTGGATTGAAGCGCCAGAATTTGTCGCTCGCACTGACTGAACAAAAACATTCCTCATATCCATACGCATGTCGCTCAGTAATGTGAGCAACAAGAAAGTACGACTGATACGCATAGTAGTTGAAAGTATTACCGACAGGGATGCTAGTCATTTCGACAGTGAAAGAAAAAAGAAATGAACTAAAACGGTCGCTTTGCGTTTGAAGTGCTCCCCTTTCACATATGACTATTTCAACACTTGAAGAGGGAGGAATGAGAAAGGAATGTAAAATATAGCAACCTGTTGGCTTAGCAGTGTTCGCTTCTGAAGTAAATCTTTTGTGGTGCAATAGGTGATTCAAGCTCTCATTCTAACATCTATTCGATAACGAATTCCTCAAAATACAGGAGTATAAATGGAATTATCCAAATACGGTTCCCAAAATAACAACGATACCAGCTAGCGTTGTAGCGGAATTAATGANGATACCAGCTAACGTTGTAGCGGAATTAATGAAAAAATTGAATTTTGTGTGATTAGCACCGAAAGTGAAGATTTACTCGTAAAAGGCGACAGTTTGCTGACGACCGACGAGACGACACTCGCTGCATCGAGTGGCAATTTCGATAGATGGCCTGATGCTAGATCGATCTCTAGAAGAACGTTCGTCTGAAATTGAGCTGAAATTATTCAACGGATAGCAACACGTGCATAATCCTACATTAGCGAATGCAATTTCACAGGCAAAGGGTCGGCAGAATTCAAGAAAGTAGTTGACCGCATCCATCAACTCCACTTCATGGGTCAATCCCAGAATTCGTGAAACTAGCATGCTAACCTCAAGTAACAATAAACATTGAAGTACATATTTGATGAACTTCAAAAATGCACCGCAACTGACCATCTCCTCGTGCAGCAGAAGACGGCTATCAGAGAGGAATCTTAGCGCAATTCGAGGTCGATAATATCCACGAATTGGTGGAAACATGACCGAAATATCGATTTCTTTAGCACTTGTAGAATCGGCACTATCAAGAACATAAATCGACGGTGGATTCAGTCCGGCTATAGCAATCGTCTTGCCTGAGCTTGCCACTGCCGAACAAATATTCACCTCACCGATTTCAATTTGAGAGAAATGCTCCTGTAATGTATTTTCTTTTACAAATAGTAGCTGTCAAGCACATTCAAGCTACCTTATGAGCAGAATTATTTTTCGTCGCTCGATTTTGGAAGCATCTTGTCAATAAGGAACCCACACACACATATGCAACGATTCTATTATCATATTCTGAANTAGAAGCCAACGATTCTATTATCATATTCTGAAAAGCGACCGGCGAATGCCACGAATCTCAATACAACTCGATCAAGTGATTTGCCACTCATCGATGATTTCAACAATTGCAGCTTTTGGCAATAGGTTTGTTTTTCACTAATATTCCAAGCATCATTCTGCCACTTCTGGATCAAGCACTCACATGAACCTCAAGTCGCATAATCGAAATATTGAAGGAACCTGCTCAGAGAAATACGTTGAACGCATATGCTCCTTCTGAACGGGAATCTCCATAACCGATAAGCGGCTCGAATACTGCAAGCAAATGTCCGTAAAAAAGGGTTCCGATTCCAGATGTGCCCTTTATACTGAATGATTAATACTGATGCTCTCTACGCGACAATCACCTACCCAAATCACAACTCGTATGTATATTTATCCAAATTTCGCACTCTTCAAAAGTTCAAAGAAGGTTTAAAAAATCTCAACAAAAATTTACGTCAATACTGTTTTCGATGGCGCTTCAAAATTACTGAACGAGTGAGATGAATGTATGGGAAAGGCAGTTCCAATTTGCAGCTAAGTTATCATCTGGAATGAATATAATTCAATACCGTTCATGAGTGGTCTAAGAAGTGATTCGCATTATCTGCAATCGGAAACGACCCAAAAACACTTACCAGCAGAACTGAAATCACAACTCGTAACTATATGACGTTAAACTTATGAAAAATCATTTCATTTTTGAAGGAATCAGTATTTACCAAGGAAAACTGTTCGCAATATCGTGCGAATTCCATGTATTAGGCAGCACAACTGCTCGACATTTGAGCCGTTTTTTTATGGCGATCCGAGACTCTAATCTATATAAACGAATTACTACTTTCCTATATATTCTATCAGAAAATACATACATCAGCCTGCAGTGGGAATCGTTTAATAGGTAGATTGTCAGGCACAACATTGTTTCGTATTGCCCACTCTCCGATGCAGCTCATAGGAGGAATCGCCTGAGAAACAGCGAGATATACTTTCTCATAGGGCCGATCCACACCTAAACATATAATCGTTTAGCCCAACGCTGTTCACTCATCTTATTGCACATATTAAGCCCTACAACATAACTTGCGTTGCTCAAGAGACGAACATAAAAACGCATTTTGTGAAAAGAGAGTCGAAATATTTGCAATACTCAATACAGATTTGCGGAAAAAAACATTCGTACTCTGCATAGTTAAATACCATCAGCTGTTAATTTCTCAACGGCCATCACTTCTTGATTTTTGAGAATATTGCAAAACCTTAAGAATATATACGACAAGAAACGTATAACGTATAATAAACTCAAAGATCATATGTGAATAAATCCATCAGTACTTTTTAGTACTTTCTTACACATGTTGTGCACGTATACCATAAATAATTTCTCGAGTATCAGTCAAAATTCAGAGTAACACTGCAAGACTTTTAAATCTTTTACATCAATGTTTGTTAGACTGGTTTAGTTGTTGGTGTTAGGGACTCTCTCAACCACATTTGATTAAGAAGTAAACGATGAGTGTTCAAACGAAAATTGCCTCGAAGGGATTTTTGCATTGAATGGAATGCATGAATGCAACCATTGTGCGTAGTTTGGATTTTATAACAAGGATGTTGTAAAAATAATTAACTGAAACTGAGAGGAATAGATAAATTATCATAACGGCATCTTTTGCGTTATTTCATAGCGAAACTGTTGGCTGATTATATGGCTATATTTGTTTTGATGTACATAAATGTTGTACTATTAACATAAGAGAAGGAAATAAGGATCGTACCGCAAGAATACCGGAGCGGCTAGTCGAATGAACCCTTCCCTGAGATGTTTCAGCATAAAAACATCAATCACAGAGATGATCTGCAGATGCTGACGTAAAAAAACTATTTCATGAAGCGTTTTGTGATTCAGAATGGCAATTTTTAAACAAAAATAATAAAAGAAATAAACGATTACATGGGCATTGCTTAATCGGTTTAAGCAATTCAGTCGAAAAACAAAGCACAACCAATGCTACGATGATACACCACCCCATTAAGTGTTTTCAACATTGAAAAACCCCCTTATGTCTAAATATACAGATTGCACGTTCAAAACGATTGTCAATGCAGACGGACGAAAACGAATCGCTCATTTTCTCTCCCTTCACCCCGCCACATACCTTCTCCCATAATCACAGAAATATGCAAATATTTTCTGGTCATTCGAAATACTCAATAAACAGGGAGTTACTAATTGAGTAATGCCAACGATACACCTTCCAGGCTATAAGTCAGCCAGTGGGTGAGTGAATCATGGAATGATGTGTCACCGCAACACGGATGCGAGTATAATTTATTGCGAGATGCGTCAACAAACATAAGTATGAGAAAGAGGTTATTTGGTCTTGCCAAAGGGGATGCCGTGCTTATGAAGAATCTTCTCCACTGTTTCGAGTGTATCACGCGAATAGTCATCAAAATCGAACACATTCCTAACGGCCAACGTGATTCCGTCTGTTGGGTATTTCTACAACAGCAGAGTTGTCATTACCCCTACAGTATGAAACTCATTATTATTACTACAGTAAATACTCATTGTGACAGCTACAATATGAAACTCTTTGAGNTTCGTTAACACCCCTATTAAAACAAAGTGATTATTAGCCTACAATATGAAACTCATTATTATTACTACAGTAAATACTCATTGTGACAGCTACAATATGAAACTCTTTGAGTATATCATGTGAATCACTCATCATTTGAAGCAATTGAATGCTAACGTTTACATAATTCGGTAAATGACCTGAATGGGGTTACATACGATTNATATACCATGTAAATGCTAACGTTTACATAATTCGGTAAATGACTTGAATGGGGTTGGTTACATACGATTTGTATAGAAAAGATAAAGGAACACTCGGTGATGATAGATTTGATAGTGTAACACTGCAATGTTTATTTGTGGACTTGGAGTCGGTTCCCTCTCACAAATATTATACTCCGTTTCATTTTATAACGACATTAATGATGGCACTTAAAGCAGTACCGCTCACCTCGAGGTGTTTAGCAACATTGACGAGTTCCCTTGTCGAATAGGGATAAGGTAACAATGCATCATCGGCCATCGAACGCAATTCGTCGAATACAGCGCACAGCTTCGTTAGGATATCGTTGTCAACGTCTGTATCACAAAGAAAGATACAATTCGACTGCCATAGAGCTATTCATAAACTATCTTAAGCGGAAACAAGAGCTAGGAATATCAGCATTTAAGTTCGAGATAAAACCCAATGATGTCAGGTTGCTAGTTCAGGTATACCATAGCCGACCTCAATTCTGTATGACCTACAGTGGAGTTTTTCTACAAACTCTCTTCAACTTTATAACAGTTACACCTTAATGCCGACGCTTAGTACGTAAAAACAACTATAGTGAATGACTTATGGACAAAGGTGCTGCTTCAGCAACCACAGTTCCCATAACCTTGCCTTTTTCTTTTTAGAGCCTGGAGGTGAGTATTCTCTCCAGTAATTTATTCCCTTACTGATGCTGGTAAGTTGCATATTAAAGTATGAAGGTTATTTAATCTATTTCAGTGAGAATAGTGAGAGCTAACGGTGATTTTTTAATGGCACAAGCAATGGTGTAACTTTCTGAAAGCACCAGTCAAATTCAAAACAATTTTAAAGCAAGAAGTTATTCATGGGTAAGGCTGGTAAGTTGGAGTCTGGAGTCAACCCATCGATAGGATATTGATGAACATCATAATCTGTTCTTTCAATGGCTTGGGGAACAGGATGGTGTATAAGTCTTCGTTCACGAGCCTCTAAAACAACAGGCCGCGATGATTTGTGCCTGCAGCATTGAAAGAAACGGGAAGCTCCAGATATACAGCCAAACAAGGTGTATAAAAATAATACGAATAATGGAGGCTGCAGTGATGCAAAGAAGTGAAAAACATACTCGGCGCATATTGCTTCAGCATATTGAGTTCGGAATCCCTTGACGGGTTGTCTACAATGTGCACTGAGAAGAGGTCACCTGTAAAGCGCATTTCTAGTGTAAGTTGTTTGGAGGATGAGAGGAGACAGTAGGGAAGGTGAAGAAAGGAAAGGAGGAAGCGACAGGGAAGCATCTCTCACAAACTTTCCCATGTATTCCCCCTCTACCTCTCCGAATTTTTCTCGTCAGAAAGTGCAGAGGGTGCAATTCTCCAAGAACAATAAAGTTACATTAAAGAGGAAATCAAGTGAAAGTATGCAACCTTTCTCGTCACCTTCTCTATGCAACTTTGGAAATAACTCTGCTGTTGACCAATTTCGATAAAAAAGCAAAACCTCCGCGCAATAGACTCCCCTCCAAACGAACAATTCATTTGAGAACGAAAAAATTTGTTCAATTCCGAGCAAAAAAGAGGAACCCGTTCAGTTTGTTCTTTATAGTTTGATCCCAACTGATTTTTCCAATAACCATCCACAATGCCAAATCGACTTTTAAAGTGACTTCAATTCCAAACGCGAACATCTTAACATCCTTCACAAATGTCTACTGTTGCGCACAATTTCGTTCTAAATTCACTCGCATCTTTCCTCTCAAAAAGATAACTGAAAGTGGAGAAAGGGGAGGCAGGGGATGAAGGGCGCTTCATTCAAAAACGAGGCTGATGCTAAGAGTAGGCTAATAACCACTTCCGCTATAAAACGAAGGAAGTTCAACGAAGGACGTCTCAAATGGCTATTGTATATGGAAGAGTAAATAAGGGTTTATAAACGAACCAAGAATGGAGAAGAGATCGTTCCCTAAAAATGGAAATCCAGGTCGATTGGCAAGCATAATGATTCGGAAATCGGGATGCAACGGTATAGAACGATCGCCCTTCGAGACATCTGTCGGCTCAATGATACGACCATCGGCAAGCCGCATCACCTATGAACGCTAACAAATGCGCATATTTACAGCTTACTTCTCAGATGGCAACAATTGGCAGGCGAATGTCGTATTTCCATCGAATTGGGTTGGCGCATCTTTCAAAAATGTTTTTGATGCACCCTCATAAGTTGCTATTAAATTCAATGGCTTTCACGACCGCAATCGTGAGGCATTCAAATTTAATTGCTTTTATGCAACAACTTTCTCAAAAATTTTGCGAATAAATAGCATCTAATTCAGCTACGTCAGTGCTCCAAAACTAGAAGAGAAGAGAAGTTATTTCCTCTTAGAACGAAGACAGCGTACCTTGTTGCGTAATATATTCGTCATGACTACACAAATTCACCAAGAGGACAAGCAGAAAAGCTCACTCCAATATCAAGAAGTGACTTGAGGACGGCGACAACATGCAGAGGAGCTTTATCGGCCTCATCAACGACAAGAACATTGCCCTCTCTCGCAGCACGCACCAATGGAGAATCCTCGAGAATTAGGCGTCCATCCACCACTGTGCTATGCACCGTTAGACTCTGCACGGTCGTGTCTCTGAAATAGAGGTCATAACTGATAGCAAAACGATCCTCGTACAATTATCCAATTTCCTGCTCTCCTTGCTAATGATAGGAAGAATCTTCAAATGCAGAAACAATCCAATCCCAATGCACTGCACTGGCTACTCTAAGGGGAATGTATTAAGGTGAATTGAAGAACGAACGTGAGATGCGGCTTAGCTTAGCACAACACCGAATAAAACTGGAGTGCAGATTCCAAAGTTTTGTCTCAAGTGAGTTCCGAGCTGGCTTTCCAAAGCTCCAATACATCAACACATCAAAGTTACCACCGACATCCCTTAGCTGGAACTGCAGTCCTTTTAAATCGACAGAGATATTTCTGGATAAATTGAAATCTAGAAAGCGTACCTATGCAGTTGAAGGTACTGTCTGGGGCGATTGATGAGATGTAGAAAGCGATCGGTGACTTTATTCTTGCCCACTCCTTGATTCCCTATCAGCAACAGATGTGAGCCAAGCTCCATATCACGAGCCATGTCACTCATCACGGCTATATGCTGCAAACAACGCTCTTATCCATCACTTCTGCCATCGCCTACATTGCCCTTCAACCTACACGTTTTCCGCTATGGCAGTTCTAAATGGAGTCGCCATTCACATTATACTCCACAAGCCCCTTCCTTCCCCTTATCGTTCTCTTAAGAACCCGATAATGCAAGCACCATAAATTTGGGCACGATGATCGCTTAACCCCCTCCACTTCCTCCCCCGAAAACCCGATTAAACAGCAACCAAGGAACTTCAAAGATAGCTAATTAGCTAAGGAAACAGCGGTCGCGCTTCGGGAACTTTTATGGCTGAGGACAGTGAGACAAGAAGACGGAGGTGGGAAGGGAAGAGGGAGGGCGGCCGAGAAGAGATCTATATCCCAGAAGCTTTCGGACAGAAGATGGCAGCCTCCAAAATCGTTAGTGATATCAGAAAAGGCGACTTCCAATAAAATACATATTAATATAAGAGGACTCCTGCGCACGGTTGAATTCCCGATTTTCCTCCATAGCTTCATAAAACATGCTATACATATCACATCGGAAGTCATCCAAGACAACCTTCAGTCCTTGAGATTCTGGCATTCATCCATGCTTGCAGATGAGATAACAGATAACAAGCGGGCTATTGCTCTATCATTTGAATGAATGTAAAATGTGGCAAACACTAACCTGAGCATTATCGTAGAACAACACATCGGGTACCATCGTTCGATCTGATGTTTCGTTCCTCCGAACTGTTGATGTGCCGATCCGAACAACATTCGACTGCTCCTCTAAAGGCAGCTGCTGAGCTCTCATTGCGAAATATCAAGACAGATTAAAGACTACTAGGATATCCCACTTAATGGCTTCATACTTCAATTTTAGTGAAGATGAACTCGTTTCATAATCAAAACAGCTTCAAATCATTGCAGTATGCCAGTAGCAACGCTTTTATAGCTTTGTAGAGAAACATACTACAATTAGAGATCAAATAATATGGTTGTACATAGGAAATACGAATTCACCTCGTGAAGGTGATGGTGATGAAACTGAAGGTTTTTTAGTATGAGCAATATTTGCAGCTTTGAGAGCCTTCTCGAACGAATTATGTGTGAGAACGGGCAGAAACCTCGAGAGAGCAGCTCGCGATATACCCGAACAGATGTCTTCATCACGGTGTGCTGCACTCCTTTGCACAAGGTGAACCAATTTACGCAGAGAAAGTGATTGTGCAACACCTCGCAGCTAAAATTGATATCACTCAATTGACCGAAAATAAATTATTTCACATCTCAAAAGAGATAAACAACAAGGTAGAGGTTCAGGTAAAAAGCAAACTTCAAAAGAATAGATGCGCAGGTATGTAACTACTAAATTCAACAACTTCTGCGATATTGGACCATCAACCAAAGATAATATGTAGGGTGGATGGATTTATTAATGGACATAACAAAGTGAGTTATGGGGTTCAGTAATATTAGGAACGTCACAGATGTGCAGAGAAGCAGTCAAGGAACTCAAGGAGCACTTTTATTGAGCCAACAAAGACAATTAACAAAAGGTCACTAACAATAAACTGCCTTCACAACAAGTAGCTGTGCCTGCATAACACTGCGATGCCGCCCACATTCACTAGATCAATTACTGCTCTAATAAATGTACAGGTAAAATAACTCCAAAACCTACCTGCTGCACAGCATTTGCGTATATCAACTTGTTGCATTTACACCTTCATAGGAATGTAGCCTCACACTTGAATAATAAACACAATTTCCATATTAGACAGTAATCAATATTATCTCATTATATTATTAAAACACCTCTCCCCCACATCAAACACCATCTAACAACTCAATGGCCTAAGACATTCAACAATAAGACGAACCGTTAAGTAAATTCCCTCGAAAAGATATCCATCAATTTATATATTACATTCGCTTTCTATCCCGTCGGATATTCGACACGACGGCATATTTCGGCTTTTGGTTCTTTTATATTTATTTCCACCATAACCTTCCCCTTCATTCTTCACCGCAGTAAATCTGCATCATATACCAAAACACCTTTCCAGAAAAGCGAACTAAATTCCATACAAAGACACAGCATAAAGAATATAAATTTCTTTCATGCAATCGATCGCTATAATGTTCGCTGTATTGAGTTTATAAAAGGCCCTAATGAATGTAAAAATAAAGAAACCAACCCCGCCATCTTGTGAATTGCGAAGAGATTCAACAAAGGTGACGACATTCTTTGTTTGCGTAGCATCCGCATTTGGAACAAGATTGCCGATAACACGACACTGCGCATCCACAGAGAGTGCTTTCATCGTGTGGAAGGTGAATAATGAAAGCACCTGCTCATTCAGCCATCTCGATTCGTTATCTGAATCGCCCACTGCGATGATCCGAAACGACGGATGAATCTCAAACACACCTCTAAAATGTGAAAAGATATTATGAGGGAGACCTCTGAATTAACTGAGGGAGACCTCTGAATAAACTGAGG
>JAARMF010002778.1:8354-24637 GCA_022844705.1 Toxascaris leonina
TTAGGGGGGGGGGTGGAGGCATATGGAAAGGTCCCTTAGTTCATCAAGATGAGGGGTTGGTCGAGTCACCATTAGAGACGGGGCGCCTTATCATTAGGCTTTGAATTCTCGGTATCGTTTCATTGCGGTGTATTCGAAGATTCTATTATACTGCGTAAATGTCCGTGCAGTCTTTCAGAGGTTTTAAGGAGTTTTTGCATTTTCAATGCTATTCTATAAGCCTAGTGCCTGAAGTGGATTTTCTAAGGTGGTGTGACGCCGCCTTCATTGCTTTGCCGTTCTGTTTCATTGTGCTTGACCAAAGACAACATTCGTTTCTAAATTTCATGCCACCTCGTTTACCACCTGCTACCAGCTGTTGTTCATTGTAATCACTGAGTCTCAAAATGAATTCTTGTAATGTTGCGATAAATTTCACATGTTGCCGCAAAATTCTGCAGTTGTAATGCACATTTTATCTATATTACCACTCCAGAGAAAACAAAAAAAGCTCGAAGTCGTTGCAGATTGTGGGCAGGTAAGAATAAATTACCAACTGCCTCTCCTCAGCAGAGTCGCTCTGTGAATGCTATTTCGGCGCTTTTGTTAACTGGGCTTGTCACATCTCCTATCTCCCTCATCAAGTGCTTAAGAAGTTGCACTCATCCGCGACTTGCACTATGGAGCAGCTCATTGTTTAATGATCTCAATGTCAGAGGCCGGCTACATGCTGCACCGAATATCAATAACGTCCAACCAGACCTATCCTCACTGCGCAAGTTGTTAGGGCAAGAATAAATTTATGCCTGGAGTATCGCATCATTGAGTGACTTCTCAAAGAACGTTTCTGCCATACGAATTGATGAAAGAATTTATTCGACTGCTATAGATTTTGTATCAAAGTGCGTATCTTCTGTTCGTTTACGATGATATTTGCTTTTGTGTGTGCAATTGCGACACGCATCTCTTTGATTTCGTCGTCAAGCTCCTTCAGCGTCATCAGAAGCCTTTCCGTACCGTCTAGCGAGCTGGAATTTCGCTCACGCAGCTCAACAGTGTTTCTTTTCGTTTCGTTGCGCCACTCGCCCATCTCCTTCATCATACTATCAACATCTTCCTTGAAAATAGTTCTAATTCTTTAGTTCGGGACATTTTTGACGTTACATTCATTTTCAAAGAATGAAACTGAGTCGATAATGTAGGTATACTAAAGTGATTTTATAATCGCTTGCCAGTGAAAAGTTGCATATTGTTGAACAGTTTACTTGGTTACTTCAACTCCCCATAATTCGCAATGGTTGAAATTCTTGAGAATTTAAAGTTATAAAGCATTCGACAGCTCCTTCTGTCGCGTAGCCTTGTAGCTGCATAAGCAGAGTTCTTATTCATTCGTAGTGAAAGCTGCTTGCACTTTGCTAACGAGGCCCACTTGAGTAAAGTGTATGTATCACCTTTGAGTGACGTTTCAACGATTTATAAACACCATTGCCAGAACGACAGCCATCATTGAATATTAATGTAAGAATGACGAAAGGTGGTCGATTTAGTCAAACCACGGTGAACAAGAAAGGCAGTAAAGAGTACAAGGAGTCAAAACCCACAGCATTCAAAATCCAGTCTCTCATCGTTTCGGAAGTTTTTCTACGTCAACCAGGTGAGCGCTGTTTACTGGCAAACTTTTTGTTGAAATATCAACGTAGGGCAGAAAGTAATTAGTGTGACACCTGTTCAGTATGGCCAGTACTCTCAAAGCAAATTTCTTACAAGTCTTGGCTCTTTTTCAAGTTGTTTATACGGTAGATTAACAAGGTATGCATATAAACGACCAAACCTGAACGTAATCGTAAAGTCGAGCTAAAGGATGGGTGGTCTGCGTCAGTTGTTGTATTGCCTTTTGCATCTTTTCCACCTAAAATGTGCATTTGATGAATATGATCTAAGGAGGCGAAACGTATCTGGAATGAGAACTTCCAATGGTCCACACTAACTGAACGGGTTTATAAACGTTTCACTCACTGGAAAACTTTGAAAAATGCACTATTTAAAGAGAGATTGGGAAGGCGACGCTTTGAATATCGAACGTTATATCAATGGATTCATAAAAAAGACGTTATCGAAGCCTAGCAAGGAAATGTCAGGGGTTGAACATATGTCGACTCAGTCACGCTGAATGTGTGAACAGTAATAGATAACAGCGCTTATACGAAAATTTCTCTCAAGAGCATATTCTACAGGCTTGTTAATTACACCTGGAGACATGGAGAAAACGCAGTTTCTAATAAGTTAATCATGCCAAAAAGTGTTCATTTTCTTCGACTGTGGAGACAGAAGTGAAAAACTATAGAAACCTCATTTAAAGTCAACCTCTTTTCTCCTTCTCTGTCGTTCACTTTCATCAAAAACACTCGTAGACGAGAATTTTGTGATGTCTTCGTCAATTCCTGCTTCCAATTCCTTCTTCGTTTCCAAAATTTTCCTCACAAGGCCGCCATGTTCATCGGATGTGAGCTGAAAAGCGAACAACTTCAATGAATACATCATACCGTCAAATCAGCGTCCTCTTGCTATGCGAAAAAGAAACACAATTCTTTTTCAAATATTGCCTTAAAAGTCAAGGTAATTGTTTGAACAATGCCGCTCGGGAAGTTCTAAAAAGGAAGTGTTTTCTGCAAACGTTTAGTTCGCAGGACCCCTAGATCTGAGATCCGGAATTCTATTTTCAAATCACGTTGTTGGTGGCACTGAATCGGCAGACCCTCAATATATGGCTTTTGTTTCTCCATTATCAATATTCTAAAAGCAGATTGAATGACCAGATCGGCGTTCACGCGTTCGATGTTTTCGATCGTTGGATCCGCTTCCACGACAAAATCCTCATCATCTTCCTTCCGTTCGTCAACAATCATCGTACTCGTTTCTGCCACCTAGAATAAGTTGAAGTCGGATCTTGGACTTTTGCTCGCAGCTTTCTCAGCAAAACGATTCAGAAAATATTAACTGTTCATATGTGCAAGTGTTTGCTTTTATGCGTATTGGCAGCTGTGTCCTATGAACCTCATGGTCGGAATCTGCTGGCAACGATATAAAGCGACCACTTTCAGCATCAGGTTCGAACGTTGGGGTTCAGCAGGTTTTGCATGGGCTCTGTGAAGAACTTTACTAGATATGACAGTAAGTGGCAGTGGTGGAAACGTAAAAGCGGATGGCGTACGCCACCTGGGCAGTACATAGCATTACCATGTAAAGATGGTGCTTTGTAAAAACGAAAATCGGAAAGGGAAGAGTGTGCAGATTATTTCCTCAGCGCCGCTTACCGGATCAACTTTGCGCTCGACTTCAGCGATTTGCTTCTTCTTTAATTTCGGGGGCGCAGGCCTTGCCATAGCTGTTCCAGGTCGTCCCATTGACGTCTGTGGACGCCCGGAGGCCGTCGTTACTCTGAAAGTATTCGTAAAATGAAGCTATAATACGGTTCCCACTTCAAAATCATGTAGAAAGTAAGTTGGATGAACTAGCAGCATATGTACTTTTATAATGCCGACCAGCAAACCAGCGAATATCTTGAATCATTGACAACTAATGAACCTTGTGCAGTAACGCACTGATGTTTCAGTCGAACCGGATGTTCACGCGAGTCTTGCTCAAAAAAGTTTGTTTTATTTTTCTAGTCCAAGTGGTTGCAAAATACGACCGGCTTTACATGAGATAAGGCCCAATCAGTTCTAGAGGGCATGTAAGTTTTTATGGGATTATGAGTAGCTATTACGCATTTAGAAGAGGATGGGTCAGCTCGGTATAAGAGATCACACCACTGTGCAAATTCTACATGCCAAATTTCGTTGCGCTAGTCTCAGCAGATTCGAGGTGAAACTACCGGATAGTTAACACATGGAAACCACCATTTCTCATTAAGGCCAACAGACACAAATTTGGAAGAACGCATTAAAAAGGGTGCCAAACGTCAAGCTATCCACAACACATCAAAAGTGCTGCCATTGCTACGCGCTGTTTTAAGGCTTTTTTCGCCTACTACAGTCAGCAGAGACCTTCATCACTGATGCAGTTTCATCACTCTATCTCTCATCGCACTATTGCCTTCGTTCTTCCATATGACAAAAAATAAGCCAAAAGGCCGAGAACGCCATGAAGTGAAGATGTTCTTCGACTTGCCTGCTGAGTTGCCTCTGCGCTGGTGGTGGGGGCACTGGCTCACCTTCATTGACCAAATCGTCAGCAATCCCACTGTCTTCAGTTTTTGCTGTCCCTGAAAAAAAAAAAAAAAAAAACTCTTAAGGGCGAAAAACCACGTCAATTGATCACAACTGCTGAATTTCATGCTTTATTCAAATGGCAAAAGTAACGTTGCAGACGGTTTGCAGCTTCCTAGATCGAAAAACCATCTAAATTTTTCACTAAGAAAAATAATCTTCGATTTAAAACCTCAGGCTAATAAAGATTTTACAAAGTTGGACCCATCGAGTCGGTTCGACAGGTGTCTTTCTGACTGTGAACTTTTGACCTATGCGATTAAGGTGAACGATTCACAGATGCAGCTAAGAGGTTGACGGAAAACCGGTCTGTCATCGCACACGATCAGCCGAATTTTGTGCAGTGCTGGTTGATGAGTGGTGGGTCAAATTCACCTGCCACAAAATATTATAAAAGGGGTGTCAACTACGTCTCAGAGAAGTATTCGCAGCAGTTCACTGCTCATTCCAGTGTTTTGATATATCTGCAGGATTTTGTTTATGCGAGCTTCCCTGAGAGACCTGCTTTTGTCATTAAAGAAGAAGGAAAACACTATTTTTTCACTAATACCAGAACGTATCACAGAACTCGATTGTGAAATCCGGGTTGTTTAAACTCCAAACGGTTATAGAAAGAAGTGATAAGTTGATTCAACATACTGAGGGAAAAGGTTCCTGTTCTAGGTTAATAATGATCGAAGCGTCTTGAGGAGGGTGTTTGGTGACTTTGAAATGAGCCGCCTTTTGGAGACCGATTTCTTAGGAATACCTACGCTGGTATTTCTGAGAACGTAATGAACTGTGGACAAACCGGAAGGCTCCTCTTCAACCTGGTTTGCTTCTTCGTCTTTCGCAAGGGTTTCCCCCTCTCCATCCTCGAAATGACCTTCGTCTATAGAATTTCTTTGGCTTGCTGATCTCTTCTCATTTTCTTTTTCGCTTTCGCCGTCTTTTTCCTTCTTCTTTTTTGATTTTTCGTTTGATCTCTCCTTGTCCCTACTGCTGCGCCTTTTCTCTTTGCCTTCCTGAAATTAAACTTTTTTCGTCTCAGTCTTGTTATTTTGGAAGCGGTTACCACTAGTATATATATATATATATATATATATATATATATATATATATATATATATATCGCACTACGAATGTACATGGCAACACCTCAGTTGGAGACTCCAACGATCGAAACTATTTTCAACAGGCCTCTCTTCTCTCCAACAGAGTATTAAGCACAATCCTCAGTTGTTGTCCCATTTACGAAGCTTTGATTAGAGGTGGCAATTCTCAGTGTGCCTCGATGGCAACTTCTTTTTAAGCGCTTTGTGATTCGAAAATGTGATTTCACTTTTGCGAAAGTATTTTTGGATTGTTAAGCGTTGTTTTGGAAAGTCGCTTCTAGAATATACCTCCATTCAAACCGCTGTGCAGTTCACACGCTGAGCAAGCTCGTGTTTTCTTCGGGGAAGGTATGTTGTATATGTGCCGAATTAGACGGCTGGCGGATCACTACATGAGCTAGTTCGGTTGCTGTAGCGTCTGATGTAAGTATCGCAAATACTACAGATATATGACAACCGAGTTATGAAAATACGTACACCGGAAGGGCGATCGAAGCCTTGCTTTTGCAATTCTTCGTTTTTACATATCTTCAACACATTTTCTCTATGTAATGATGCGATTTTATATTCCGCATAGCTTGATGCAGTGCCATATGCGTTACTGGAATCTGTTCGATTTGCATATTTTTTACCGTAGAACGTTAGAAATCGACAATCAGCTTACCGTCCTTACTTTAATAGACATCTCCACGACATAACTTAAGAGGATATCATGCGGCTGTCGATTAAGGATAGCCTGCCACCAGCTGGCTACGTGGGCCATGACGTATGCCTTCCGCCGTCGCCTGGCCCATGGGATCCGACGAAGGGCGATTTTATGAGGTTTAGTCCCATTCTAACATCTTTGGCGAGAGGTGGACAAAACCGCCTATTTAGACTGCTCAAGCGCCGCGCCACAACAGGGCACTCATACACACGGTTTTCATATCCCGTATTAGATGACAATTTGCTTCCTCGCATGCAAAAGCGTTTTCCAAGAAATTTGAGTAGTTAGTCGACAAATAGAAAGTATCTTTTTTATTACGATGCTCGAATCTAGAACAGAAAGGAAGTAAGGTAGACCTTTCTATCGTGAATCCGGCTGCTACTTTGTTCTTTCGTTTTTTCCGACTTTTCGCTCTTCTCTTTCTTGACATGGTGCTTGGATTTCCTCTCTCTTTTCTCCATTTTTTCGCTGGCCTCTCTTTCTTTTACTCTCGATCCGTTGTCAATTTTCGTCTGTGATTGACTATTCCTGTCTCGATATGCCGCAGCGTCCATGGCTAACTTTTGCAGTAGCTAAAATGTGCCAACCACACATTTAAGGAAAGAAAAATTCCAAATCTATATTGGAATGGGAGAAATTTGTTTTTAAAGTTGTCCTAAAATTATGTTCCATGACACACAGATGATTGCATGCTGAACCACTCCGTCATGAAGTGAAATGAAAGAGATCACAAGTCGCTGACAACAGCAAAACATGATATGGTGATGAAACGAGCACCAAAATAGCACATAATTTTGAATGAAGCTGGCCTCCTTCTTCTATCCTAACGGCGCTCTCCTTTTCAACGTGTAAGCTTTGTAGATTCCAGGGGTTGTTCGAGGTTATTGAGCAGATGGATACCAAACGGTTGCCGATAAACAGGGATAACGTCTAGACGCAAGGCGAACAACTAAGATGAGCTTGTTTGTCGTCTAGATTCAAGCATCTAGAAGTCGAAATGATACAACAATGTGAAGTGGGATGATGAACATTCGTTGCTCAACTCTAATTCCTTTCCTGTTTATTAAGAAGAGACAAAAGTGAGCAGCTAAAGAGATCGAATTTTCGCCGGCTGTTTCGAGTATATTCACATTCGAACACATAATTAGCAGTGTCGAAACATGTGAATATTTCGAGAATTAATTGGCAAAGATGCGTATGTCAAAAAATCACCAAATTGGTTAGCTCGGGCTCTTTCCCAGCGACGATTTTAGTCGCCTTCACGCTTTTTAATGATCCATCATCATTGAGAGCCTTAATTAACTTCTGCAAAAATTCCATCTTAGTTGCTTTGTCCTTCATATTTGAAGAGTCCAATTCTTCTGGCGTGAAAGTATCCTGAAAAATGCTATCCATATAAGCCGAAGTTTCAGTAGTATTGTGTCACTATTTCACATATCAATGACACTTACAACTTAGCGTAGTTTCGTACACATGATTTCGAAAAAATGCGATGAAAGAAGGGAACAATTTTCTACAATTTTATATATCTGGCGTCTGAACAGAGAAGAAATGAAAAGTTGTTGACAGTCTCATTATCCATTTGAGATGACTAACAGGTGAAGTAAGCGATAAGAAACTTTGAAGAAAAGTTGAACAGATTGATTTTTGAAAATTAGAGACCATAAAATGAAACCTACAATTAAAAATCCGGTATTCTGAATAGTCGCGTTAATAACATCGTGTAAGAATTTGAATGGCGGTCTTTGAAGAAGTTGATCGGTGAGTGGTGGTCGCTGTATAAGCGAAGAAAATAATTGTCGTGTTTTATCGGTGTCCATACAGAGTTGCTTCTTCAAGTTTTTTCGAGTTTCGAACGCTCTCTACAATTCATCCAATGATAACACCATGAGATTTTCTAGCGTCCCAAAAATTTAGAAAAAGTGAGCGGGAAACGATATCGATTCTACTACTTAGAGGATTGAGTAGAAGCGAGTTGAAAGATTTTCATAATTGAAAATAACAAAAATTCTGTCCATGAAGGTCAGTTCCGCTAATGAACTTATATTAATGAGATCTTCTGAGTGGAACAAGATTGATCAATTTAGTCCTAAAACATAATGATCAACCTCGGAACTGTGCCCAAAGACGATATGCGAACGCTTTCCCAGTTCGTCGGCAAACGAATGCTAATCCTTTTCCATGTCCTCGAAACCCGGTGTCCTCGCAAAATATCAAAAGGCAGTATAAGTGACGAAATGATTTGCCTTCAATCACAACTATATCAAATGCGATGATGAGAAAGCAATTTACAGAAGTGCATATGATATCAAGAGAAATGAAGCTCTCGAATAAAACGCTAAATTGGAGAAAATAAGAGAGAGTGCCCACGGAAAAGCGATAGGAACTCATCAGGAACTCATGCTCTAATAGGTGAGTCGTTACGAACATGAGCATAAATGATGCAGTGTGCGAGCAGCGAACTAAAAACAACGGAATGATATTATCAGTCGTGTAAAACTTTATGCAACAGATGAATGCTACACAATAATTTCTTTGGAATACAACGAAAATGAAAACGTTGTAATCCACCATTGCGCTTCACCTGCACTCCGACCACATTCGTAAGGGAATTGCGGAAGCATGTGCAGGGAGCGAGGAACAGAAGAAGGAGGGGGTGGAAAAGGAGGAGCGGCGAGAAAGGAGAGGGCTTGTTTAGAAGGAACAGTAAGAAGACCTATGTCTCTCCCTCTGTCACTGCAGGAAATATGGTGCAAATGATGGAAGTGCCGATGGCGCAAATGTCTTACTAAACGAAATAATAGAATGAATTGAGTGGTTTGCTGAGATTTTAGTTAGAGGGCCGTTAACTACGACAGTTTTATAGGAAAGGGTCGTAGCGATTAAATATTCAGCTTCATAGAACGTTAATGGAAACATCAATATATTTTAAACGAGGGGTGTATTATGCATACTCAGTCAAATTCGAAAATTTTGCAAAAATTTGGCAGTGAATCCAGCAGAGGACGCTGGGTGTTCAAAGTGCCAACTCAGAACTTGAATTGTCGCTAAATTGTTGAGAAAATTTATGAGGGTGGATTAGTCATAGTTAAAACACTAGTTATGTAGCAGATGTTCATGAGCAGCGCAAAATGACAACCGACGAACACGGAGGGTGGACCAATCAGTTTTATGGCAGTTGACAAAATAGGCCATTTGCATTTGCACTTCAGTAATGCTGCGCATTTTCGGGCATGAAAAAAAGCCGCACGACATTTAAATAATGACGAAAATGCGTTGGGGGTATAGTTCGGTCTAGGAGATCATGGGCGAACCTTCGATCATCCACTTGTGCATGCTTAGCGGCTCATGAGGTTTTTTAGAAAGTCTCCTTTTTGTCAAAAGCAACAATTTGACAGCTGATTTATTTATTGATTTACTTATTTATTTATGTATTTATTTATTTATTTATTTATTTATTTATTTATTTATTTATTTATTTATTTATTTATTAAGTATGCGAATATAAACAGCAAGAAGGATCAAAACGTTCACGAAGCTGTATTTTAGACGAGCAGATATTTAATATGTAAGGACAGCGGTGGTGTGTTGATCGAGACGGCTCAGCCGCAGCTCAAAGACCGGAGAAGTGGGTGCATTAACGATATCGCCAGAAGCAGGTTTCAAGCTTGTAAAACGCCAAACTGGAAATTATGCTGCATATTATATGTACTGTAGCATATTTTGGCGAGTTGAAATACTTTTGCGCGCAGTGACTACGGAGCAGGCGGAACTGAAATACTTCTAACAGCGGAATGTCACAGAAGCCGAACACAATTGTGTAACAGAGAATCGGGTCAAACTTGAGCCAACGTCACTCCAGATTAAAGATTTCGAGCAGGAACCACGGCAGATCTTGTGAAAAGCAATACGAATGAAGCATTACTGGACATTCTTTACCAATCTGATATCAGGAACCAAATAGAGGGAATAGATGAATGCAATTTTCCAAAAGAACTATACACGAGCGCTTAAACGTTTAAATTGCCAACATTCGTTTATAACGAGGCAGACGGTTATCAAGCGACAAACCTTTTTGCGTTCACTTGCGGAGGCTTTTCTGGGAAACCTCGAACGAAGAACACTGTCACTATCAGCAAGCTGATACCTGTAATTATTTAGTATTTTGTCCATTGACATCCCATGAATGATTCTGTTTCGTGAGTCAAAACACGCAACAAAACCGAACATGCATATCCATAGATTAAGTTAATCAAAGGAACTAGACGTGATCTGATTGCTTGAGGGCGGAATACTCCTCAATATAATGCGCAAAAGCAGCCAATCTAAATGCGCTCCGAAATCGCTTTGAACACTAAACTTTAAGAGATGCTCACGAAGGGGTTGCTGTAGCCCAATGAGTGAGAAGACAACGTGTTCGCAAAAGTCTACCAAAACGTGTACAAGTGCGCCAGTGGGAGTAGATGAATGCTGCAAGCGAAATAGTGTATTAGCTTCAATGCGTCGTTGCGTAGCCAAGGCAACATGCGAGTTACGTGGCCTTCATTATTTCCTTCGCATAACGTTCGAGGCTTTCTGCCAAAAGTGTGCCTGTCATTGAGCCTACCATTCCAACTTTTCTTTAAACGCATTTCGTGTGCTATTTTGTGCAGTTGTATCTCATCGCATCTCAACTTCAACTTATGCTCACGTAACGATGCAGCACACGAAGCTGGGGATAACATAATACGGTCGCACAAGACTGATGAGTACAAAACAAGCCATGGTCGGCGTTATACATCTGAAGTGGGCTGGGTGTGGCAAGCTTTCTTGTACATAAATATAATTCATTGAAGACAACAGCCAAAAAAGATATTGGTGTATAGTTGGTGAGCGTGGAGACTGCAAAATATGTTTCCGGGGAGCAAAATAATTTATTGTTATGAGAGAAACGGCAAGCAAAACGATGGATTCTCCTTCCCAATCCACCTTTCATCATCAGAAATTCTGAAAAGAAGACCGACTTTTCAATTCCAGCACATTCAGTCAAAAGACCATGTTGCCGTGCATGCTAGAAGATACAGATTTGAATGCGCGTTACGAATGAACATTTCAAAAAATTATCATTCATTGTGCGCAGTAAATGCGCATCACAAGCACATAAATTGCTGGGAAATTACCATTCCAAGTCAACGCTCAGTATAAATCCATTCTAGGCTATGCATGCAGCAATAGGGAAAACTTTTTGAACCAGCCACCACCATTCCTTCCGCTCACGACGTACGATCGTAAATCTCCTTCCACTCTAAATGCTATTCTGATTATTTACTCTCACCCTCTTAGTGGAGCGAATCAAGATATTTGTTCCTTTTTTTGAGCTCTGCGTACCTGCACAATACAATCGCAGCCTATTGAAAGCCCCTTGGCAGTGGGCGAACATTTCGAAATTTCATCCTCGATTATACGCCTCCCTCACATGCTTAAGAAAAATATAAGTTTCATTCGTGCAGCTCTCGCCCCTTTCTTTTTTATCATAAGGTCTACTTCCTTTCTTCCAAATATAAACTGATTTGTGCAGTACTGATACCTGCAAGTACATTTTTTTCAGGAAGGATGGTTTAATTATTGAATCTGATGTTATATACGGCTACAAACGTTCTTCACCTGCAAGTTTTTCAGAGCATGAAGCTTTTCCTTCACATTTTTCACTCTCTTGATGCGCCATTTTCCATTCCTCCCTCCCTGCCTGGCGTGCTACTGGCATTCTCATTGCTGGTTATTGCTAGTCTGCAATATGATATGCTCACCTGCTCTTTAGCATATATTTACGCTTCAGTTTTTCTCGTTTTTCTGATTTTCTACTTGTATTCTTTAATGTTTGTCTGTTTCTCTTCTTCTCCTTTTCATTTCAAAATACCGACAAAGGGCAGTATGTACAGTGCATAATAAAAATCAGCTGTTCAAATCAGCTGTTTCGAAAACTATAAGTCCTGTACTTCTTGAACAAGTCTTACAATATCGTCATCATTGAACACCATCTGCAATCCCCAAAGGGCGCAATTGGGCAGTGCACATTCGTTGCCGCACTGCTCGTTTCGAGGGCAAGAAAGGGTGTTTGTCACACATTAAAGGTGCTGTGTACCGTTATATTTGGGCATTGTTGAAAAATGCTATAGAACAGAACATTTCGTCAACGGGAAAAGGTATACAGCATATGGCACTTTCGTCATATACTTTCTCATCCAGAAAAAACGAACGCATGATTGCATGTTCCTTAACTTCACTGAATGCTGTCATTCCAACAGTGGAAGTGAATTCATGTAACTTTAGTTCTTGCAGGCTGCAATGTTCTACTCAGTAGCCACGAAAAAACAATAATGCAACGCTCTAACACTCTGCTTTTGTGGTCCTCTAAAAGTATACGTGAAAAACTGAGAGATATGGTGTTATTTGAAAGACTTCAAAGTTTTTATTTTTTAATTCCGCAGAACAATTCTGAGATATCTTATTCTCGGAAAGAGCATTCGTTATTGAGAACCTTTTAACAACAAACTCAAAGGAAGTAAAACAGTTTCGATTTTGAAGAAGAAAACAGTCTTTCACGCTCGAAGCACTAGCACCAAGCGCGTACGAAAATTTTCTATTGCAACATGCGAAGTTTACAGCACATGCAAAGTATGTAGTTTCATTTCCTCCACGCTTTTCGTACTCAGCGGTCCGTCTCTCTTGCCGACTCCATCGTTGATATGTTCATCTACAGTGCACTTGTGCGTGTGCATGCTTAGAAGGTGATGTGTTCGTGAACAAGTGATATGCGGAATCGTCATCTTAACCCAAGAATCACCACCGGGTCATTCTAACAATGGGACGCTCACACCATGGTGAGGAATGTATTCAGTCATTTATGTGGTGGGACACACGCCACGTCATTCGCAGCGAAATGCATCGTGACGGAAGTATCCATTGCACAATTTGCTGGCCATATACGAGCTAATGTAATATATTCAACACACTCGATTACGGTGCACATTAACAGCCTACAGTTCAGAGAAGCGGACGCAGTCACGTCAAAAATTCACACCTGAACTGTAGACGTTTAGCTACAAGTGCATCCTACGTTCGTCAGACAACATCATCAATCCGCAGCAACGATCATCAAACCAACTCCACACGTGCTGCTAAATTCCAATTCGGAGCGATGATTCTCTTCCGGTTTTGCATTGGGGTTGCGTTGCTTTTTTGGCTTTTTGATTGTTCCTCTATGTGGCTCTCGAAGCGAAAGCTTGCGTTAACTGGAGCCAGGCAAACGCTCATGCGCTGGTTGCTTGATCAATAAGCGCGTACGGGTGTGCGCACCCTGCTGCCGATTTGTGCTATAGCGTTATTCTTCGCTCAGCAATCGTCCATTTTTAAGCGACGTTTTGCATTTGTTGATCGTGTGCCGGGGGCAACGGATGGGAGGGGAGGGATTTCCGCTGCTGGAGCACTGTCTGCATGGCATATTCTGCTGCCATCAACCTCATCACCAACTTCATGTTCTCTGTTCTGCTTCGTTTTATCGCACACTTACTTGTACTGCTCTCTTTTCGGAATCACTTTTACTTCTTCATGGAATCTTTGTTCGTTTTTTTTTTGACGTTGTCTTCTACGATTTGCAAAAATTACAAATGTCTGTTTGTATGTTGCTCATGTCTCAGTCTGTTCTGCAGTTTCAGGTCTGCAAACACCACTTAGAAACACCAATGAATTTTAATGCAGCCGATTGCGTGGCAAAAAAAATCTTTCAAGGAAATTTGTGCGAGCGATACGATCATTTAAAACGTAAATGGTCTGTAGCACAGTTTTCATCATTTGATAGTTGTTCATGAAAACTTGGTCCATGGACGGAACTGCAGAAGCGTGTTATGTACTAGCAATTCTTCGACGCTTCGATCCTCACTATTTCAGTCGGCGTTGTCTCGGTTATCGTTTTTATTTGGTTTCACTCCGTGGCTAGTTCTTGTATGCGCTTTTGAAATTATCGATGCCTGCATTTCGGTGCACGCAGTCTGTACCATCCTGCAGATGGGTTTTGGCTCAAGGAGAGGGGGAGACTAGGCTGAGGGGAGAGGAGTTTGACATTTCAGTTATTCACAGGTCGCATATCAAAAATCTCATAAACATCATAACACCTATACACTTGAGCATTCAAACTAAACAAAATAAAGATGCAGTTCTGAAAATTCCATGAAAAATTTCACTTTCTGCTTGTTTTCGAGCATTGAGTAGCTGGGCTATAAGGCTGACTGTGTTTGCAGCAGCATTCAGCTAAAAGCGGTAGCGCACATGTGGATATTTTGAACAGGTGGTCTACTTCAACAGCCGAGTGCTTATGCATTCGTGTATTGAGTGAACAGTAATTGTATGCTAGTGTTTTAACGCAAACGACGTGGCGTTTTCCCTTTCTCGTCATATCTTCGGTCATTTTGCCAAATTATTTTCCCTTTCGTTTTTTTTATTGGGAAACTTTTTTGAAGCACTCCCATGCAGTCATTTTCGATGGCGTCAACGTTGTGTTGCAGTGACGAATTTCAGAGGCTATTGTTCTTCGGAATTTCATCATTGGCAGGACCGTTCTTTCCTCTGTCGGCATTTTTATTCTCATATATATCCTCTTTTACTTTCTTGTTCTTTTTATTTATAAACTGCATAGTAGTAAATGTTTCTGATGGAACCTCCGTATGTGTATTTCTTTCTGAAGTCAGTATCCCATCACTGAATACTCCCATTCATTACCTTTTGACAAATATTCGATGTCTTCAGAAAGCGCCCCGTTCAACTGCGTTTTCATAAAGAGGCTGCAACATGAGCTACTGGGTAGCGAATTGATTCTGCTGAGTGGGCCATTACCAAGTGAAAGCGTTTTATGGGGTTTGTTTAGGTTGTTTTTCGTATTTAATCTGCAAAAATGGCATAGTGCCATAATCCTCAACACAACACGCCGAATCGTGCCCATAAAAGAGCAGCTGTATTAGCACAAAAAGTGACAGCTCCAAGTCATACCTGTTGTCTATTCGCTGCAGAATGAACAGTGTTACGCATTACGCTTGGCCAATTTGTGCAAAGTGTCGCGTCCAGCGATTCATAGCTACCACATGAGAGCAAGTTTTTTTTTTTTTTTTTGAAAGAACCTTTTCGACCTGTCCACATCTCAAGGAAAATCTAAGAGACGTTTTTGATCTTTTTTAATATTGACGTAGTCGGCCGACCTGGCAGCCTGGATTGCAAAGAGTGAACGCCGTGCTAGCATCCCTGATTTTTTTTTTCATTTGTTAAGCTTAGCGTTATTGACCTTTGCACACTCCGATGTTCGTTTTCCTCACAAAACTTGTGTTGTCACAACTGAATTGTTATTGTTGATGGCAAATTGTTATTCCGTTCAGCAGATTCTTTTGAAGAGGAAAATTGCGGGTGCGGAAGAGAGGAGACTGGTTAGGCGATAATGAGTTAGGAAATCAAGAACGGTTCTCTAAATATTGTGTTGAGTAAAAGCAATTTCTCTTAAGGCAGTCTTTCAGTGGGGCTGGTGAACAAAAATTGGGAGCGCAGGTGGCTCGCTCATACACGCGATCACTCGTCTACACAACAGGCAGCGAATGAATAATAAGCAGAGTGCGATTTACTGTCACAGGGGTGCACGTTCGACAGCTTTCCAAAAGGACCGCACATCTCAATAAGGCAATGCCGGCTTGCTAGTACCGAATTCGATGAACATGCGTGTTGCATTAATTGCATAGGCGCTTCATCATTCCGAAACGTGACAGATACTTTGCCTTGTTCTGAATCCCACAACGAATTCGTTACGAGGAACACCCGTTGTACTGCCTGAATATGTAGAGCTCATTGTCATTAATTTTAAGTATCGTTCTCCCCCGCTTGAGAGGCTTGCGCAGGATAACTAACCATGTCTTAACGGATGAGAGGATCTGTCGGATTAAAGTGGGATATAATTTGGAATGAGTGAGGGAAAAGTGAATGCGCTTGTTGCACCGAGTGAAACAAAAATCCTCAGTTTTGGTTGCATTAAATCCCTTAATTTCCTTCTCCGCTTTCCTTCAACAGCTTCAAGATCTTCCGCCACTATGAGGCTGTCCCAAGTTGTAGTAATAATTGTTTTATTATTATTATTATTATTATTATTATTATTATTATTATTATTACTATTATCATTATTGTTATTTAATATTATTAGTTATCTATTATTATTATTATTATTAT
>JAARMF010002779.1:0-24629 GCA_022844705.1 Toxascaris leonina
GAGGAGGAAAGGAAGGAGTAAAGCCATGTAAGTCGAGGATGGAAACTTCCTGGAAAAAAACGTTCCAGCCATTGTTTTTGCCACAAACCCGTCACGTGATAACCCATTAATTCACTTCATATCGACTCATCAATCTAATGTCTTCTGAATAATCGTTACGCATTTCGATCACTGGAAGTTCCTCCTGGTTATCTCATACTTACATGCGAAATGGTCCCTCGTGCTAGGCTATACCAACTCAGATGCTTCTCGCATCAGCTACATCAATAACGCGTGTTCATATTTGGCGTCATAGTGGCTATAACGTCACAATGTTTCATTGCGAAAGTACACAATGTTTCATTGCAAAATGCGGAAATTTCTTGAAGATTGAGTTTTTGCCAAAAAAAGTCAGTCTTGAATTTTCGCCACTCCCTCATCCCGCTTCCCATCTGCGAGAATCAAGGGGAGGGGGTTTTTGCGAATTCCCTCGCCGAAAAAGCTCAATCCTCCGCCTATCGATCCTCTATTATTCAAGTCTCCTTTAGCCAACCAAACTACTAAGAACAGAGATGCACGATTATCTCTGCTTTGGTAAAAATATTGCTTGTCTATTTGATTGTTAGAGAACCCTCAAAGAACACAAAATTCTGGCCACAATTCTTCTGAATTTAGTGGAAAAAGTTGCTTATTACTGCTTCTTGCAATGCTGATTGAGTTCGACAATTTTGAAGTTAATTCCAGGGCGAAAGGGGCGATAATTTTCCGGTGTACGCGGTTATCATTCTTATGGCCGAAACGAACATCACCCGAAACCTGTGATAACTGCGGCAAAGCAGTTTTGTTCAGATTGCAATCAGAATCGCTTGAAAAAAGCGTATTAAGAGCACGAATGGAGTGCTGAAGAGATGTACGCAAAGTGGCATACCTCAACTTCATAAGGTGGAGTGGTGAAGGAAGTTGCGCAACATTGAGTATTTACATTTGAAGGCGCCAATGCGATATTGGAACAAAGTTTGCAGAATGGGCTATTTGCAGTTTAAGAGGACCAGGAGAATGCTGAGAGAAGGAGTAGAGCTGAGGTATTTGCACAGTGAAAATACTGGTGGAGCGGTAAGTGAAGGAGCGAAGTTGGGTATTATTACAGAGATTGTATCTGCATCGATGATGTGGATGTATTATCCGATGCTTTAAGCAGTCTCAAGCGGCAGTCATACAAAGCGCAGTAATAAGCTGGTGTTGAGCGAGACAAAACGCGAGCGCCCTCAGCAAAAGTGTAATAAACGTGACGAAGGTATCGATCCACAGAATTCATTCCGCATCCACCAACACTCACAAATCTTGCGCAACCGACTTTTCTTTGCTATGGATAAGTGATTTCTTTTTTGAAAATCACCTTTTTAGCACGTAATTCAATCGTCTTCAGCAAGTCATTTAGTCGCTTCAATCATAGAGACTTTATCGAGAGAATTTACTTCATTCATCGAGCAATCTGCAGTCGCTATTTGAAGCATTCGCTAATAGTAACTAAATGTTGGCCAATATTATTGCAACTCTGATATCTTTCATGATACAGCTTCACTGAATTGTTATATACCTTCTAAATGATAATTAAAATGCAAAACTTTATCTTTGCCCAAAATTTTCCATTTTTCTTCTTTTTCCCTCTGTTTTTCTGAGGATTTTAAGAGAATGCTGATCATGGCACCGTCATATATGTAAACAGTATGTAAACTAATTTATCTGTCCAATCGTTTCAATTTGCCAATCAGCATATCCATATAATAAAATAAATGTTCAAGTGCATACATTATCGAGTTCTACCTAATTACTCACATTTTATGGTAACACAAACTATAATATAGACAATGGACGGTTTCTAAAGTACATCACTAGTCATACCATTGAGAAAAACATTGCAACTTGAGAATTCTCAACAAGAGTTTCGCACTTTTCTACCATCGATTGAGGAGAACAATATCTACAGTAGTCTTAAGGAGAGTGGGAATATTGACATTACTTTCGAGATGGATCATATTTACGGTCGATATGAGGGAAATATTGTTTAGATTTTCTTAATTTGTAGTAAACACTCACAAAAAATAGCAATATATTTATGGTTTTTTTTTTGCAGAAAAGTAAATTTTGCATCGCACTTGAAACTCGATAAAATAGTGCAATCGATTTGATTCATTGTTAGAAAGTTTGTTGGGTAACACTAGTTGAAGTAGCCACTTGAAGCAGTTAATGTTTGTTGTAACGTCGGTGAGCTATTGAACTAGCTGAATGGGATTCGCTGTGATGATCACTAAGCATCAATGGTTTTTTCTTGGAACTCTTTTTTTCCAGAAAAGTTTTATTCTGACTGATTTCAAGTTGAGTTACAATCGAATAATGAAATTATCACATAACTTTCGTGTTCACTGATATGAGAATTTTAGAAGTTTTATAGCAGAAATCTTCAAAAGACCGATTGAAATGCTCGAAATAATATGAGTCACTCTGCAGATATATTCCAAAGTGATCTTATTAAGTTTTAAAATGAGTTAATTCTTTCACATGAGGAATTATTTCTTTCCCACACCTCAACGTTTCAATTATATGGTAATATTGAGTTCCACGAACATGGAGAGTATGGACTTGAATCATTCAATGTTTGTTGCAATGTCGAAAAGCCATAGAATTTAAGCTGCATAAAGTCGCACTATAATGATCTATTGTGGTTTAGAAATTGAGTGAAAATTTTCCCAGATTTGAAATTAATAGGACAGCTGACTGATATATTGCAGCTGATGCAATCGGAACTGGAAAGTCGATCACTTTAATTCACTCGTATCTGTCAAATCATTCCACCTCAAAATCCAATTTTTAGAGTTTTGAAAAAAAACGAAAAAGCGATAGAACATTTCATTTTTTATGCCATTCAAAGTATTGCATGCTTCCAAGATTTAAATTTACCGTGAAATTCAATGGAGCATTGATTGAAGAAATATTAATATTAGCTTAAATCCCTTCTGAATGCGATATACGATAATCGGATGTGCGGCATTGGAGATGTTCGATAGCTTTGAATGGAGGCTTCCTTCAAGTGGACGCAGAAAAGATTGCTTCTTATTTATCAGGAAATACATCGATGGAATCTTTTTTTTTTCGACATGGACTTTGTCGAAATTTTTGCCTTTTTACACCCATTTTATGTGTCTTGCCATCTAAATCTTACGTAAATGCTTACCATAATTCTACATTTGCAAAGGATAAACTCTGAAATGAGCTTCAGTATGTGAAACTGAAGCGAAATTGTGAAATACGCATATTTTTAGTGTAAAAATGAAAAAAAAATGCAAATGCGAATCAGATTGCAAACTGTGTTTGAATTATTTTTCGGCTTTCTTAAGTAACAAACCTATGATGTGCTCTTTTTTATAGATCGCAATGAGAGCAATTAATTCAAGGTACCAGTGGGAGTTCGAATCACGTTGAGGAATAGATAATAAGACAAAAAAGATCTGCCAAAAAACATAATTTTCTTCTTTTCTTTCGGAAAGGAATGACAGAGTTGGATGAAGAGATGAGGCATGACGAAATCTCATCATATTTAAGCAAAATTTTCAGAGGATCTATAAGAAGGAACCCGAGAAGTTAGGTGTTTCGCAGCACCCGTTCCGAAAGATTTTTTTGTTGATGCATCTCTTACTGTTGCTCTTCTCTTGCTTCGAAGATTTTGAAATGGCATCTATACAGCTGCCCGTGATGTGTTTTTCTGTCGCTTACGTGGGCTTTCTCGACATCGATACCTGTCGCTATACTTGCATCAGCACCTTCCATAGAATCTTTTGATGGCATTTCTCATAGAGTGCATTGAATGATATTCATGTTTGATATTAGTTATTGGTTGAGGAATGTTTCAACGGTATTTAAAGCTTAAATAAATTCTTAGTGAGCCTTCATTCGTTGTTCTTTTCGTCGACGTTTTTTGATTAGTGAAAAAAAAAACGTTCTTTTGTTAGACATCTGATGGTTTTAAATAGTTGAATTAAAATACAGTGAGTTAAGATCATCACCTATATTGTGGTGAAGGGTAAATACAAATTTGTTGAAGATATTCAAATGGAAATTTTGTTAGAGGACAGAACAAAAGTGGATAAGGATCGGAGCGAGACGTTTTATCAGGAGAGGTCACATTCGACTTTTTCTTTATAAAACCAAAATTGACAATTTGATGCCATATTTCATTTTTTATATTTTCCAATTTTGAGGCGATGGGAAAACATTTGTCAGTCTAACGTTCCATTTAAACATAAACACTTTTAAATAAAGTATAATTAAAAGGCGAGCAAGTATATAGGTGACCACTTTCCTGAAAATGACGCTTAATCCATGGGCGGTGATTCGCACAATTTGAAGTCCTATGAAACGTTGGTGCTTTCTCGATATCTCAATTGTGGCACTTCTTTTCTCAGTTTATACTCTGCAAATTTTGCTAGAAACGTTATTGTTTGTTGAATGTCACGAAGAGCTTAATTGAAGGTTTCGTTAGTTCCTATAAGCATAGGTTTATCTAACGTAATTCACCCTCTGGGAATATCTAACACTCCTTTTCCTCCTCCTCCTCCTCCCTCTTATCCTCCTCTCCTTACCCACCGCTCTATCTTAACACATCATTTACGCCAAGGTATCAAATAAATGGTAAAAGCAGAGCTAAATACGTCGCCGGAGGCAAAAGTTTATTTAAGTATTTCGTTTTCATCAGAAAGGAACAACGAATGTGCTGAGAACAGGGCCAACTTAATCAGAGTGTGCTGTCTTGGCTCGTTTCTTCACGACGACATACATCAATCATTTTGTATTTGTGCACTCGACAAGTAGCTTTGCGAGCATTAACCAACACATTCTTTTCACGAACAATTTCCTAGCCATTCCCACTCATCACTATTTTATCTATAGTCAACTGTTCCGCGAAATTGCTGCTACTTATGCTGCTACCCTTGACTCCTCTCATTCCTTCATTCTTTTCCTATTCCTTTCATTCCTATATATTTCCGCTTTTTAAACTTCTTTTTCACCTCAATAACAATTATTTTCGCAGTTTCAAAGGATCGAATTGTTCACTTTTACGAAGCTTTTCCCCGCAGCTTGATTCCATCAATTTCAAAGACGGACTCAAATCGTAACAAGAATTGAGCAAGATGAGGTGTGGAGGAAGGCCGAGGGGGAAGAAGTAGTCGGGTATTCCCATGCGAATAGGTTCATTCTTATGACAGCAGTGAAAACATTGAAGTCCAAGTCGCATCCACAATTTTTTTAGAATCCTCGTAAATCGGCTGAAACGTTGGCGCTCAAACCATTACTCACTTATGAACGCTTCTGTGCATGAATCTACTGACAGCAGCAGTTATTGTTGGCGTATGGTATTTAATTTTAGAGAAAATTTATATACGAACTAATTTCTTATGCAAAAAAGATCCATTTCACTAATGGATGAAGCGAAATATGCAAATTTTGTCCTTCGCTTTCGGATCTGACACAAATGCTTCTTACATCGAGTCAACATTACCCGGAAAACACATCAGACTTAAGGCATCGGCAACTCACAACCTATTGCGACTGACGTAAAGATATAAGGATAATACTCTAAACCTGTGGCAATTTACGTTTACCTGCCTTTATCCTCATATTTCTTTTACATCACATTCTACGTTCGGAAATATGCGAGCATCGCATCCAGTGTGTTTTCCCTTTATAGGCTCTCAATGTCACGCCATTTTTCACATAACGGCAAATAATTTACTGCAGTATTGGAATGGAACGATTGCGATAATGGCAAGCACGATTGCGTTTCACCCACGCTTTATGATAGTTTTTTCATTCGCGTGAAATATCCTTAGATTTAACGCACAAAAAACGCATTATTTCTCAGAATGACGGAAATGATTATACATCGGAAGTGATAATTTTGAAGGATCGGAAATTTCGTCCCTTCCGTCACTGAGGAAGGATTTTATGAAAAATCGTTACTGTTTCCAAATTCGTTGATGGCGAAGGTCGCCTTCGTCTTGGATTCGTATAATCACTTGGATATTTGACTTTTCGAGGCCAGTTAGTACCGATCCCTACTTACGAGATAGAGGCTGCAGAAACTCTGCAAAAGAAATTACTGATAGTACCATCGGTCCAATTTGTTTATTTCGATTACCCAACAATATATTAGCTATGCCATATTTTCGTCATATTCACACAATTTCAAAATTCACTGCTTTACAAGTTTCACTTTGAAATTAAAGATTCTTTAAATATTGCGATACCATTAGATAGCATTGACTAAACGTTTATTCGATCGAATGCTCAATCAAACTCTCTCCTTACCTCTCACAATGTCGCGAAGCAAACTCTTCCTTTCCTTCCCGTCCCCTCAACCACCCTCTCTTCTATCTGTCACTTCGTCAAAAATCCTATCCGCACGACCATCTACATGCGATGTGCTTTTGATGGCCTGACGTGTGTTTCGAATAATTGTGCATTAACTGGTGACGTCATGATTTTACGTGACATAATTAGCTCTGATCGTTGATTGATTTTACTTGTATGATATTTGTCCTCTATTTAGGCAATAACAGTTTTCAAATGAAGTTTTTCATTGGCCATTAAAAAACCCTTTTCATAATGTTCCCTCAATAGACGCATTAAATATGGGCAATAATGGACAACGCTATACATCCGGCGATCTAAAGTGCAATCGCGTTAATGGTGGTGCATATAAAAGTTTGATTTAGTGCGAGAATTCGGAAGCAGAGGTAAGGAGGGCAATGCAGCGTTAGCAACGAATTACGCGAGCAACTGTCGACAAGCGTCATCAAGGTGGCTCCTCTTCCTATTCAAAACAACTTCCGCTATTTACGAGACAACTGAACCACTCTCAATACGAATTCATTGCGAATCCTTTCTTTGTAATATAGATGTATATTGAGTGATGTATATTTATTGAGTGAATTTGTCNGCGAATCCTTTCTTTGTAATATAGAATGTGATGAAGTGAATGTATATTTATTGAGTGAATTTGTCCAACTTCCTATACCGACAACGATTTCAGCGAATTTTACTGATGAAATATCATGGAAGCGACGCATTATTGCATATTTCGTCACCATTACACTTGATTGAATACTTGGATTTCGTCATTAACCAGTGGATGGAGTAATATGGTGCTGAAGTAATTTAAGCAGCTTTTCACTCAATTATTTTTTACCATTTAAAAGCTTTCACATTACCCCAGGGTTTTTATTGGTTTTTCAACGAGGAAACACGGTTATTTCAATGACAATCCAATTCCACTCGCTATCGTAATGATTATTTGTTGGAATTTTACAGACTCGATCGCACTACCTCTGAACATTTCAAAGAACGAGAGCGGTAGTGCACAACGACTTCGGCAATAATGACGGACAAAGAGGAAACGAACGGCGGAGAGCAAGATGACATCTCGTTTCTTCGAACGGTTCCTTAAATTTTGATCCTATATCAATCCCCTCGCACTAAGTTTTGGAAAATAAGAAAAAAAACTGATAACAAGAATAAACACCATCAGATATATTGATGTGACAGCTTCATGAGGCCAAACAACGAACAGGGGGTCAAATGTTCATTTATTTATGTAAAGGGAAGTGAGCATTTATTTTTTTTGTAATTTTAGTAGAGAAACGCTGAACTTAGGACGTGAAAGAAATGGGAGAGTACAAAATGCCAGATATTCTCAGCTAAAGCCATGGGGTTATATTCATGACTTGTCCATCTGTTATCGTTTGACATTTCAAATATGTGGAGGTGAAAATGTTTCAGAGAAGAAAGAACTTCCTTGAGGGATTTCCTCAACCCGCAATTTTTTTCTAAATGAGGGTTTTATTGAATCTCATTTAAAATCGCCACTATTAAATAGTATTACTTCGCAGTAAATTTGCTCAAAATAAATTGTTCATAATGTTTATTTTCTTAGGTGATTCTTCAGGACTTTTTCTAGCTCTTTCGTCACAAATTTCATTTATAACTCCATTTATAATAAGTTGCTTCGCAAAAAATTCGAGCAGGGTCACTGCTGTAGCATAAAGTTTGCATNTCTTCGCAAAAATTCGAGCAGGTTCACTGCTGTAGCATAAAGTTTGCATTTTAATAATGTTTATATTTTAAGCTCTTTGGAAGCTGCAATTTTTCTAAAGAGTTTCCTATCTTACAGGGTGACATCGTTGCGATGACCTGCCTCGCATCGTCGAACAGGGAAGGTGTGCTAGGCTCGGAACGCGTTTGTCTATGCACCGAAGGGTTTGGTAACCGGATGTGCTTGCTCGAAAATGTTTCCGATCGGGTGCGTTCCTTTAATTGCCATTTCTTCCTCCAAGAATTTATATGGCAACTGGCATAGCTTGAGATTATTTATTCTTCGATATTGAGCCCTAATCTCTTTCAGTTTCGCACTTCTTTCCTTCGGCATTTATTGGTGAAGAGCGCTTTTCGCTCTTGCATAAACAATAAAATTCCTAGCGGGTAAAAATTTCTCGAATTCTTTTCCCCACCCTCATTTCAGGCTGTGGAATTGGGACAGCTTTTCTACTAGAAATAAACCATTGTATGTGTGCTATTTTATAATCTGCCGGGCAATTTCTTGGCCGATTTGTATATTCCATGTTCACATTTTATTATGTCTGTATTTCAAATATATCCTTATCTCATTCATTCCCACGTACCAATATTGTAGAGTTTCACTAATCAGTTATTATTATGGAAGGCCTCATCAGGTAACCATTCTGTGAGGTATATTCCTTAATGTATTCCTTTAAACCTTAAATAACTATCGTATTTTCTTGAAAGCAATGCTTTGTGAATTAATGTCGTGCAATTTTAAGGTTTCTATGGTTAAGCGATAGTGGCATATTTTAAACCTCATTTAACCATACGTGGAAGGTGAATCATAGTGAATATTAAGCGATAGTGGCATATTTTAAACCTCATTTGACCATACGTGGAAGGTGAACCATAGTGAATAATGACACCTCTGTCCGTCTTTCAATAGGGTGACAGGTGCTCAAAGGAGTACTGAGTTTTACACCGGTTGAAGGCTTATGCAGGCAATCGAGTTGATTAACCTGTGGAGGCGGTTTCTGCAGTTTTATTATCTGTTGATAAACTGCTCAGGTGGGTGGGATACAAAAAGCGCGTATCGCTGTCGTACTTTCCAGTTTGTTGCGCTTCCCCGAAAGATTGTTCGGCATGCATCACACTTTCAAGAAGTCGTTAAGAGAAATATTTATGTATGGATCGTTGCATAGTGATTAAATATTTTGCTATTTTCGTTATTTCCATGGCACATCTTCAAGCAAATTATATATATGACAAAAACATGCCCCCAGAAGAGTTATTTGGACGAAAAGTTTTTTCTCTTTCAATTCGAAATAGATCTCGATTTGATAATACATTGTATTGTTGAAGGATTTACCACCGGATATAGCGATGTGTATGCTGTACATAGACAATGCTCTATCCATGCGAGCGCTGCAGGAGATGATGAGCTCTGATAGCGAATTGGTTAGTGCTCTTTGATTTCCCATCTCTTCTTCGATTATTCGGAGCGCTTCAATGATTCATTAAATAATGTCACGTGGAAGAGAATGAGTTTTGTAATCAACGCGATTTGAATATGTCATCTCTGTTCGACTTTATTCAAAAATAAACTTATCACTAAAGGAACTTCTTCAGAACTTGCTGGCAGAATAGTATTCTATGCAATAGTAGAAAATTCGCTGGATTTTTTTTTTCAGTATATTCGTTTTGTTGCTTTCACTTTTCAATGGATGGTGGAAGAATACTGAAAACTCACAAGTTTAATTTAATTTCTATCTGAATAAATTTCCGAATTGAGATGCGNTTCAATGGAGTGGAAGAATACTGAAAACTCACAAGTTTAATTTAATTTCTATCTGAATAAATTTCCGAATTGAGATGCGCAGCTGAATTAATCTTCTAGCTGATGAAGCGTAGAACAATCAAATTTCCTTCGTGAATGAATAGCAAATTTTTATTTGTCGAACTAGAAATTACGGTTAGCTAACAAAGTTTCTGTTGTCAATATATTATTTTGCAGAAAGGAACCGGAAGTGGCGGTGGGCATAAGACGTTGTTATATGGTCATGCCGTTCAATTGAAGCACGTACAGAGCGAGATGGTAAGTTGAAAGTGTTGAGAAATTCTTCGAAAACTTGATCCATACAGACACTATAAACTACTAGTTAATCATCAAACCGATATGGAAAAGCTCATACGAAATGCCTATATTCAGCGACCGATCGTCTTGGAGGTAGAAAATGTGGTAATTGCATAAAGTAGAACAACTTTGTTTCTTGTTGGCAACGAGAGCTTTTAAAAGTGAACGAAATTTCTTTGCTGTGATAAGAAAGAAGCGAATTGTACAGTTCGCCCATTAATCAAAAATTTATGACTTTGAATTGCTGTAAAATCAGCTTTTTCAAATAACTGAACAATGGATGCAAATTCAATGCAAAAGGAAAACACGATGCTTATAATGATAGGAAAGATGCAAGCATGACAAATAGTGAACAGCGATTAGTCTATGTTCATAGAATGAAGTTGAAATCCTATCATCCGGAAAGATGTAAAGCTTGGCCAATAAATGTGAAGGTTCTTTTGCGTTCAGGACAGGTGATCAGCGTGGTGGCAACCTTGACCGTTAATGTTGTTGTTACTGTTATTAATATTGCATGTTTCAGGTTGATATGTTGTTATGTTTTTGTAGACATTTCTATTTGAGGCACAAGAAATCTTTATCCGTTAGAGGCTTTGAATCTGCTTGAAGATACTGGAGCTTACATGCCGAGTTGCAATGATGCTAGAAATTATTTCGGCTCTTATTTTGTCTTCTTAACTTTAATTTACTTACTTCAATAAACGGAGCAGCCGTCACAAATGAATGTCTACTCATATCGCTTCCACTTGTCCTGATTCATTGCTTCACTGATCAAGCTGTTTTCTGCCCTCTTTCTGAGAGGGTCACTTCTCGATTCACGTTGGCGTCCACTTCTTGCATCGGTTCCTGACGTCCCTTGTGTGATTATTTCCAGTCGTTAATCATTTTTCATTACGAATATTCTTGTTATCCATCTAACCTTCCTCATCCCGATCCCAGCTAACCGGTCTCATGCTTTTGTTACTCAAACGAGCTATTCGTTGCTTTTCACGTCGATCAACTTGAATGATTCTTTTCATTCGTCTATAACCCATAGAGAACTGTTGGCATCACGCTTTTATCGAAATGCTTTCGTTCTAGCCTCATCCATACTTTTCTCAGTGCTTTCTCAGTGCTATTTCATTCTCTGCCGTAAATCTGCTTCCGTCCTTTGCATATTTTTGCACATCCACCCAAATAGACAAATTTGTTCACGTTTTGAATCTTTTTGCCCTTTACAAGTACTGCCGACTTTAACCTCTCGATTGCTCATCAATTTCCTTTTAAAGGTGTTCATTTGCAAAATTCCCAATGCGCTTTTTGCAAAAAAACCCTCGTGCTAATTCCTTTATTTAATTAAAGATGTGAGACATTACTTGATTTCTTGTGGAATGCAAAATATGGAATTATTTCAGTATTTGGCTTGTCTTTCCTCGTGCTCTTCGAATGATAAACTCGCCTTCGACGTTGGCGTACAAGAGACGAACGAGGGTAACGTTTCGCTTATTTCGAGGACATTTCTTTAAATAGTAATAACAATATCTATGTCATATATTGTATCCTTATCTTTCATTCTGGTTTAGGTCTGCATCCGTGCAAAATCTGCGATGACTATGCACAGCAAAATGTTGCAAGAGTAATGAGCCGAATTATTTTACTGCAATGGCTGTAACTCTTATAGCTAAGTTTCCTCTCAGTCTCAGTCGACTCCAAAGCAATCAGCCGTTAGTTCCAAATGAACTTACACTGTGCACCAAAACTTTTAGGATTTCAAGTAATAAGTTACGAATATTTAAATCGAAGCAGATATCCCTGATGCGAGAGGTTTGTTCAGTTTATTGGTCTGAAGCCACTAGTTGTCTGTGGTCTTTTGGCGGAGACATATATAAGAACCAAAACATACTGATTAATGGTTTCTCATTCAATTAACTGCCCCTTCCTATGGNCTTCGATTAACCGCCCCTTCCTATCGTATCTTTCAGCTTCACTTTTGACGTTTTAGACGCAGTGTAAGACATAAAAATTTCCTCATCCAATGGAATCATGGACGTAGATGGAGAATGTTGGCGCGAATTCATTCAAGCGATCCACACAAATTCCGTCATTTCCACTCTTTCATGAAATGTATGTTTAATTTCTGATATCTAATTTAGGTGAAGCATGTTGGTGGACGATTCATCCGGCGTCGAAGCAACGGTCTGAGGGTGAAAAGGTTCGCGTCGGCGATGACGTCATCCTCGTTTCGGTCGCCACCGAACGATACTTGGTTTGTTGCTGGCGAATATCCCACATTCGCTCGTTAGGAAGATCGTTTACTTTGAAGAACCTAATGCGAACCAAAGAAAACAATATCGTATGTTCTTTTCAGAAATTTACTAACCGTAACGAGCGATTGAATATAATGGACTTACTCATTACTCACAAAGGTTGTAGTTCAAAGGTTAAAGATTTAACCTCTCATACAAGTGCTCAGGGATCATCACCTCCATAAATCATTATCTAAAGATGCGCTCTTTATTGCTTAGTATGAAAATTTACAAATTTACAGCACATGCAACACAGCAAAGGCTTTATGGTGATCGCATCTTTTCATCAAACTTTGTGGAATATAACTTCGGTGAGTTCGGGCAGTGTTCGAATACGCAATATGGGTGAGCAATTGATGTTTTTTTTTTTTTTTTGAAATTCTCTCATTTGTGAACAGATTTATGATTATCGTTATCATCAAAGTAATCACCATCGTTATCATCACTGTTATGGTAGTTGTCTTTATCACTGTCATCACTGAAGAATCGTTATCATATTTCACGGAATTTCCAGTTAGTTTTGACCAAAAAGATTCCCAAAATTTGAGGAAATTCGGCCATATCTCGACATTGAGCAAGGACATCAAATAAATAAAAATAAACGCAGTGGCAAAAGTCGAGTTTATAGAATTATCAAGAGTGCACTTCATCATCAAGCGCTTGTAAGGATAGTCGGTCATTTATGGATATGAATTCAGTGCAATTCTGATATAGAATACATAAAAGAGAAAGCAACATCAACTCTATGAAAGACGTTTCGACCTCGAAGAGCTAGTTGTTGTCCCAACAACCTACTAACAATTCACTCCCCAAACACTGCGGACAAATTGATTTTTGGAAGAAGCGCAAAACGAGCGAACGAAAAAACAGTCAACGATTAAGCAACGATATATCTGAACCAATGAGCATTCAGCTAAAACCGATGTGAAGCATCATTTGAAGCAAGCTCGATGTGATTCACTCTGATCGACAGTCATCGTACATGTAAAGATGTTTTATATGTCGCCGGAGAGGTAATGTGCTGAGGAAGATCCAATTTTTTCATTGTTTTAGATGCGCATAAAAATATCCAACTTTAAGTATTTCAGTTACTGTCGGCCGTCTTCTTATAATGTGACTTGGGAACATACAATCCATATGTAGCGCAAGTTGCAGTCTTCTGTGGAAGATCTTTTTTGCCTCAGTGTATGGACAATTAAAGCAACATACGAAAATTGTAGCATCTGATCTCTTCAGGCTCACTATTCGGGAATGATGTGCTGAGGTTTTTCCATGGCAACGATGAAGTGCTAACGATTCCAGAAAACTGGAGCGAGCATCCTCAACACAAGTAATTATTGCTTTATATTCTAAGAAAGCGACTGTTGCATTTCAACTCAGCAATTGAAGTTTCCTAAGTGACATATTAATGATATGTTCCATATATAAAGGTGAAGTATTGCAATATAATTTGGCGCAGTAATTATTATTCAGCTGTTTTTTGTTATCTCTGATGGAGGAAGCGCAAAACAATAAGACTGTGCGGACTTTAGTACTAGACAGCAGATTTGATGGGAAAGAAGGGTGACAGGAGAATGAGTAGATAAATGAGCCTTACTGTGTTGTTGATCGTTATTTAGTTGATCGGACAATTCGGCTTGCTGTTAATGTTTTAAACCATTTAAAAGGGCTTATCGGTATGCACCTTCAAAAACATAGATTTCAGTACAGAAATGTGTAAAATTATGCTATCATATGGACAGATGGCTGAGAACTAATGGTGACGAATGGGCTTAAAAATGAGCTAAACTTTGAACTCCCTCGTTTATTATTTTGTTGACGGCATTGAAGCTGAAAAATGATTCGTTTAGCTTTTCATAAATAGCTGAGTTGCTTCATCAAATATTACTGACATTCTTGCGTCTAGTTTATTCCACAGAAATGCTTTCACAACGAGTACACGTACTGTTCGTTCATTTACCTCTAATTCCTATAAATCTATTGAAATAACTCGAAGATAAATGGTAGTACAAGAAAGACACTGAATTTGTTAATGAGGACTCTGAGTATTTTCTAGATGATCGCTTCTTGCTCACTTTTTCATTCTCTTCCTTATCGCTGAGTAACGTTCCTCTCTCAAAAATGTTCTTTAGCACAGGTGTATCCGTTTTAATCGAAGAATGGACTTGACAGTGTTTTTGCAGTATGGTGATATATGAGGGTGGTGCAGCGGTCTCACAGGCTCGATCGCTATGGAGGATTGAATTAATACGTATGAAATGGCATGGCGCACTTGTTGGATGGGATCAAGTATTCCGAGTTCGACACATCACTTCCGGAAGGTAAATTTTATGTGTCAACATCTAAGAGTCATTATCTTGTTTTATATAGCAATTGTCAAGTTAAAGTTCTTTGCGCAAGCAGACTCGATCATAGATTCGGATCCCATTTGCAGGCTAAATTCCCCTCTTGTCACAGATTACGCTTCCTGGTCACTTAGTGTCCAAATTTCTTGTTTCTCTTTTACAACAAAGTAAAATAACAATAATGATGCGATGAATGCGTGATTTCATTAACTGCTTGAGGGAAGAGAAAATTTGACGTTCCCAAGAAAATTTTCATGAAATAAAAGCCACCGTTGAATCTTTTATTTCCATAGTGTGGTATTAACAGAACTTCTCTGGATTTGGCTTTTTCTGATTAATTATTCCCAATTCACCGTATCGTTTATGTGCAACCGTCTTGTTGTCGTGCCCCATTTTGAATCATTGTTATCAAATATGATTCTCAATAAACCTCCGAAGCAGTTTTTGAAGTCACATATTTTTAATTTTGCTTCTCGTAGATTGATCATAGTAATTCGTTTTACAGGTATCTCGGAGTGATGGAGAACGCCGTTCAGCTTTACCATAAAGATAAAGCCGATTTTGATACGACAGCATTCGTAATGTCACAAAATAAGGTTGCTTGAAATCTCTTCTCTAATAATCTCGATTTCAAATTTCGCTGGAAAAGCAAGATTACATTTTGGATTAATCGTCTTCCCCCCTCCCCCCTCTCCCCCTCCCCCTCTTCTCAAAAGTTACCACTTCCACGGCCAAAGTTCAATATCAACGACAACGGCTTCCTTAGAAGATTAAGAACAGGAGGTGGGAATTTGAGGACAGTAATTCTAATTTATTGAATAACTGCCGTCGTGAAGTAAGCAGTTAGCTTGAAAGCCACCGATATACCTTTTATTTTCACAGTGAACGGTGTAGTATTAAAGGAACTTCTGCGGATTTCGCGTTTTTGAATAATTATTCCTATTTTGCCCTTATTGTCTATGAAAAATAAAAAAATAAAAGCCCAAATGTCTGATATTTTTGCAGTCCAAATTTTTGAGCATTCGAAAATTTGGATCATAGTTTGAATAATTTTAATTGAACATTTCGCATATTGTAATGTGAATTGTAGGATCCAAAGAAGCAGATGCTAGAGGAGAAGGAAGAAGAGGGTATGGGGGCAGCAACGATTCTATATGGTGAAACCGATGCTTTTATTCAACATGTTAAGACGCAGCTATGGCTGTCTTACCAGGTTCTATTGTTTTATATCTTAGCTGCCAGTCTTTTCTTTGTTTTTGAGGGGGAAGCGAAGGAAAGGAACTAGAGAGTTCTTATGGTATGGATCGATGGAGAAAGGCAACAAAGACATACAAAAATAAGTCGCTTTTCGGTTTTTGTAATGGAAGAGATATTGAGGAAAGAGCGAAATGCTTTCCTCACAAATTTTTGATAAAAGTATTCTTGGGGGATTATCTTATTCTCATACGACAACTTAAATTTACTTATTGATTGTAAGTAAATGGTTGTTCATCTTCTAGACCTCTGAAGTGACGAAGAAAGGATTGGGTAAAGTGGAAGAGAAAAAGGCAGTTGCGTTGAAAGATGGTCATATGGACGATTGCTTCACATTATTTATGGCACTTGAAGAGGAATCGAAATCGGCTCGAGTTATTCGCAAATGTTCTTCTGTGCTTAATCGATTCCTCAAGTTAGCATGGATCATTCTTTTTGTTTACAAAAATGCTTTTAGATCTGCAAAAATTTGGCTGAAATGAATAACGAAAAATGAGGCGATAGATGAAAGAAACCGACCGCTGTCATTAATAACACTACTCTATAGTTCAAGCAAAAATCCCTCTCCATTACGCTATGCTAACTGAGCATTGCACCCAACCTTAACATTGAATATATTTTAAAATCTTCATGCAAATTAGCATATCATTCAGAGGTATTGGTGCACTACAACGAGAAGGGAATCGTGCGAATGATTGGACACGAGTAGATCTTCATGAAGTACTCAAATTAATGGAAGATCTGATAGACTATTTTGCACAACCGAACGAAGCAGATGGTGAGTATCGTGAGGTTATAGGATTTATGCGTCAGCTTTGCATCGATTGAACTGCAGAACAGTAGATTTGAGAAGTCATCGAGATCTAAAATAGCCACTTTTGTAAATATCGAAAAATTTAAGTCATCATGGCTTGACATTCACAATTTCATAACAGCAGGCAAGCGCGCGAATAGGCCATCCGTCTAAGGTAGGAGGTGGTTTCTCTTGGTGAAATTTGAACTAGAAATTAGGTGGGGGAATCAAAATCGGGTGTCCTGAAATCCTCGGTCTTCGAACCGCATGGATGCCCGAAGAAGGAAGCATTTTTGAGGTCTGTTGATCCAAACGATGAGCTTTTGTCTTGAGGTTCTAGAGGCCAGTCGTTATATGTGATACCTTAATGTATTTTCTTGGAAATTTCGTTTGCGATGTACTAGTTGAACATAAAGCGTGATTTATTCGGCGCATGTCAAATTGAAGCATTCAGACTTTAGATCCCTCTTCATTTCACGACATAGCTTTCTTCCCAACAGTTTTCTAACACTAAAAGCTAATATCTTATCTGAGGTACTTTCTCGTTTAGAATTTCACATGTGCTTACGCTTCACCCTTGAAAATTAGCCATTTTGAAACAAATTGCGAGTGCCATGAACGCTTCTGCCGCATGATTAATGTTGGAACATTATTTTCACCTCAAACATAGGGATAAGCATGTTAAAATGGCCTCGCATTCCTGTTTTAAATTTCAATTTATTCGAATAGCTGAAAGCTTAGTCTTAGTTCTTCTCTTTATATGTGCTTCCTTTCAAAATATGGTCTATACTAAAAGTCTCTAAAAGGTACAACACTGTCTTATAAACAGCGTAATGCGATAAATGAAATTAAAGTTTCTCTTCAAATATACAATTCAGATTTCGAAGCGAAGCAAAATCGTCTTCGAGCCCTACGAAGTCGTCAAGATTTGTTCCAAGAGGAGGGTGTTCTCAATATGATTCTCGATACCATTGATAAATTCTCGCAGATGGAGGCGTTGCCTGATTTCGCTGGTCTTATTGGAGAGGATACACAGGTCAGCGTTTTATGATTGGCCACAAAACTGGCCTCGATTGAATCACTATGACGCGTGATTAACATCGGAAAGAGAACTGTAATCTTATTGGTTGTCACCAATCAATTAAACTTGTGATGACTCACTGTGAAAATATAACTCTTGCATCTTGAGATTCGAGACAATTTCAAATATTCGACACTAACTCTTCTAATGTTGAAATCGGCTTGATAACTGCCGGAAAATTGCCTAACGATATCGCCCACCAGCTGACGACATAAAATCTTCACCTATAGTTTTTTGCCGCTTTTTTTTATTTTACTACACTTATCAAAATGCTAAAGAGCATTGAGAAACGGGAGAAATGTTGAAAGGCAAAAAATTCATCGTCGCTTTCCAGTTACTAAAATCTGTTTCGATGGTCGTCAACCGTTCTCTGAAAAATCAGAAGTCACCGATCGTCAATGAGCACCACTTCGTTTCTAGCCAGCATCTGAAATTTTCATGGTTATAGTTAAGCGATTTATTTGCTAACATACTTGAACCATGAAATTTAAAGGCTCAATATCAAACGCTATTTTGTTTGATCGTATTTGAAGGGAAGTAATTTTGCGTTAAGTCAAATGCGTTCTTAGTTGAATTCCTCTATCGACTTCACCCATCACTTTCAAAATATGGGGAAAACAACCGCCTCGATCTTCGTTACAGATGATTTGGGAAGAGATTTCGACATATTTATATCTGCTGGTCGCAGCAATGATCAAAGGTAATCACTATAACTGTGCTCAATTCGCAGCCGCCCAGCGATTGGATTGGCTGTTTGGACGACTTTCGAATCCACAATCGGCTGAAGGTTAGCATTTAAGGTTAATAAAATCAATTTGCCAATAAAAAACGCCTTTGTTTATGAATTCGCATACTTCATATATACTTTTGTTAGCATATTGTTTATCCAATGTGCAGTGCATTCGATCGATTCGTGAACTCTATGGATATGAGTAAAGCAAATAGCGATTGATGCACAAGATCAACAAATTCGCACTACACTACCAGTTTGTTGATCAAAGGGACGGCAAAAAATGACATTATCTTCGATCGGCGTCCTTTCCCATTCTTTTATTATCTTCGTTCTAAGTCGAAGTCTACAGTGTGCCAAAAACCTTAAATAAACTTTGGTGGAATATTGCACATAATTATTCGCCTAAAATAATGCCTTCTTTTGCGTGTATCGTAGCCATACTTCCCCCTATTAGCGTACCCCATTTCTCTGCTGTCTAGATTCGTCGTTTTACGGCATGATAGCTTGGGAGCCATGCCCTTTATAATGTCCATCAATGCTCACCCATTCCGTTTGCCCTTCTGATGATGCTTTACTGTAGGAAAAGGGTTTCTTGAGGCGAATTGAAACACATTTATGCTAGAAGAGTGTAGAAAAAAAATAGGATTTTGGGAGGTATTAATATCAGCTCTAACAACTTGTCAATGCTCAAAAACATGCACATTCTCTAACATTTCTGCACTTAAAGGTATCCTGGACGTGCTATACTGTGTTCTGACCGAATCTCCTGAGGCATTGAATATGATCAATGAGGGTCATATTAAATCTGTGATATCGCTTTTGGAGAAAGTCGGCAGAGATCCTAAGGTAAGCATTTTATATTATATTACTTAAGGTTATACTTTCATTTAAAGATTCAAAATTATATAGCGAATCAAATTATGTTTTCCCCCTAAAAAAGAAGCATTTTACGATTATTTTGAAAATTGTATTGGGCTTTGTCATCGTATCTATAAAAGTTAGTAGTCTGTTTATTATTTTCCGAACTCTTCATTACTGAACTTAATGTTTTATCATATGTGATCTATTCGAGTATCAGCTGATAACATCTCATTGAATCACAAATCACAAGATGATAAAAAAAATCCCGAAGGTCGTTATTATCAAATAATCGCTAAAATTGGTCCTCAAAACTTTTCAATAAAGACATCACTTGTGAAATTCCGCGAATATATGCGAATTTCTGTGCTCAAAGATTGATTTGTCAAAAAGCGCTGCTTTAGAATCTAATATTATACCACAAATCCTAATAAATTTTTATGAAGGAAGTTGATTCTTTGAATGCAAGTGGGAATACCCTTTTTGTTTTCTTACCTCAGTGAAATCATTGTCTTTATTGCAGGTATTGGATGTTCTTTCGTCATTATGCGAAGGAAATGGAATGGCTGTTCGAAGCAGTCAAAACACAATCACACATCATTTATTGCCTGGCAAAGATTTACTTCTTCAGACGAAGATGAGAGATCATGTTAGCAGGTGAGAACCATTTTGCTCATTTTGATTAACTTCTAAATATGGATTTGCGATGGTCCATGGGTACTTTGGCGGTGTGCGGTATCCATTTTTAATAACATAATATTGCATTAATGAAATTATGTCGGCGATGTTGGCCAAGTTTTGTTGTCGATGTCTGTGAGACTTACCGCGAGTTCTAAATCGTGGATTATGAAATCCTCTTATTGTGAATCTCGTGTCAGATCTATGCGTGAGTATTTTGCCGAGTTCTTCCTTTATTCTTTCATATTAACAATACAAAACCTTCGAGAATATATAACGTATTCCTGAATTGGAGCTTACAAATCCGTGGTGGGAATTTCGCAGAATTTTTCATTGTTGTGAATTCACGATGAATTCTCGTCATTTAAAAGTACAATGTTTTAGTATGGTGCCGAATATTTTGGTTGGTGTGGTCGAAGGGAGTGCACAATTTCGGCGATGGTATTTCGAAGCTGAGGTGGAGCACATCGAGCAAATGACCAATACAACTCCATACCTTCGGATCGGATGGGCAAATAATGTTGGATACAAGCCATTTCCAGGATCAGGCGATGGGTACCGCTCATCATAATCCATTGTCATTTGCTTCTTTTAACTGAATGCTTAAAATGCGCATTTATGCATTTCACTTAGTGAAGTATCTTACAATACTTCTGTAGATTATTGGAAGAGCCTTGGAGAAGAAATGAGGATATAAAGATGGAGGATAGAGGGATATTAGGTAAAATATCTGTCATTCAATTTCGCTTAATTGAGCAACTCAGAGTTAATATTGTAGAGAACGATTTGTGAAGTTCCGCATTTTAAAGCTTAATTGGTGAACAAATGCGCATTTTATTACGTACTGTGATTTCGCATATTCATATTGCCCATCACTGAAATGATTCAGCAGCTATCGGCAAGAATTCGTTACTTACAGATGGGGTTGCAATGGTGTCGGTGATGATTTCTATTCGTATGGATTCGACGGGCGATCCATCTTTTGCGGTACGTTCCTGAACTTCTCATCTGCCAGCAATAATGCCATCATGCGCACTACTTTCAAATTTATATTGTTACATAATTCAACTTTTCGCAGTGACTCAATACTCAGCAATGTAAGAATTCAAAATCTCTGCAAACGCACTGCTGCAATATTGATCGTTTTTCATTATTCTTTCTCGAAATATGATATTGTTTGAACATTAGGCAATGTCCTACCTGCTCTTTTCAGTCGATAAAAAATCTAAGATATAATTTTCAATATAGGCACTATAGGGGATCGTTGCTCGATGCAACAATTGGTATAGCGACCATTAATTAAGATTGTTTTTCATTTCAGGGCATTTAAACTTTTGTTTCTTTTTCAATCGTAGTTTTGAAATTATTTTCTCAGCAGTGATTTTCATCAGTGCAAATGTTATACCTCATTGGGTTGTTTTAAGCGGGCAAAGGTCGAGTGATCGGCAATGGTCCACTTCAAAAAGGCGATATTGTGGGATGTTTACTCGATCTCACAGTGCCGGAAATACGCTTCACTGTCAATGGAGCGCCCACCTGTGGCTATTTCAAAAATTTCAATATCGATGGTTATTTCTTCCCGGTAATGTCATTATCGGCCAAAGTGAGGTTAGCGAGAATTCCATTTATTTAATAAGCCACCAACCGTATCGATATTGCGTTTTTCTCCTCGAACTTTTATGGCGAATATCGATGTTCGTCTCAACACGGCGATTGCTAGCACAGAATGAACTAAATAAAAACGATATATCTTTTAGTTCTCATTAAGGAAAAAATTATTTCAGATCACCTAACTTTTTTTCTAGGTCATTTCCCTCAATATTCCATCCACAACAGCCATTTTTGTTGTTCTATTCAGCTGTTCCTGTACCACAACAACATTTCAGCAAGCAGTATTATCGTATTGCCGACGTTTATAGTGTTAATGAGTACCATACTCTTCGCATAATGCATAGGTTAAGCCCATCAATACGCAATGTCCCATTCACTTTTCAACTCTGTCCACCTTCCCATCCTGGTGACATCTAAACAGTACTATCCGAGTCTGAAATACGATGATGGATCAAATCCATAGTATCACATCTGAAGTGCAGTAGATATTCCCATAATTCTTATCTAATCCGACAGTTCCATATTTTATTTTCAGTTGTCGGTTCATCTTTGGCGGCACACAGGGTCGTCTTCGTTTCGGTCCACCCCAAGCATTTAGTCCACTCGTCGAGGCACTTTCAAGTGAACTCGAAATTTCGGAATGTTTGTCGTTTGGCGACCTGCCAAAGAACACCTACAGCGGTCCATCAACTTTACATCACAATATGGAACCATTCGTGCCAACACCGGTCAATATTTCATCGGTGATTTTGCCTCATTTCGCCATGGATATCCATGAGAAATTAGCCGAAAATTTGCATGAATTATGGGCGATGCGAAAAATCGAACTTGGATGGACATATGGCGAGGTTTGATGTTTTTGATTTATTGGATCCTCATTGTTTTTGTTCTCTGAGAGAGAAAGAGAACGAGAGCGAGAGAGAGAAAGAAGATAAGAGGAACAGGATGAATTCGACTTCCGTTCTGTGGATGAAGTCATAAAAGATATTCCTTGGGATGACCGATTAGGCTGCGAGATATGAGGTCGATGTTGTAGCTTCGGCCTTATCTTATCAAATAAAATGAATGGAGAAAGTTCCAGGATGGTGTGACAATTTTCGAAAAAAAACGACCTGAGTGTGCTGTGTTTCAGATATCTTTGTACTACTTTCTATTCAGATATCTTTGTACTACTTTCTAGGCTGTAGTTTTCCCTAAAGTTTTGAACTGCTTTTTTTAAAGATATCTCTTTGTAACGATTGCATATATTGTTATACTATAAGTGAGCGATGCGATGTGTAATGGTAGGGTACAGAGGCATCGGAGAGGGGGTTTGATGCATCCTGAAGTATCGAAGAGCATCCGCGAGGATGCATATTGCTTTCGAGAGTTGGTATCAGCGATGGCTTCAAATTTTCGAAGTGTCAGTAGTTGATCTAGCCTGGTTTATTATTCGCAACTGGGACACCTTGTTTGGCGAAATGAAAACTGCCCTTCTTCATGTGACGCTGTAGTGCTTTTAAGATCAATCCCCAATTTTGTATTGTCTCGAATTCCTCTAGAGACTCAAGAAGAAATCCAAGGATTCAAGGATTCATGTCAAGGGAAAAGAAGATTCAAAAAGATAATAGGGAAAGCTTGCAGTTGTCAATCTGTAGGAATGGAGGAGAATGTTTGATCCGTTACACAACATCGTCGACAAGCAAGTTAAAAACTGATCATCAGTATAAGGGGGTGTATTTCGTAATAATAATTACCTGCGAGCGATTTATTCGATAAATAATTTTCTATCCAAGCGATTATGCCACCTGGAACAAACGTATTGGCTTGCCGTTACAGGAATTTGGAGTGAAAGACCTATCAAGCGATTTGTGAAACCAGTGTGAACCAACTTATTTCAACCTATTTTCCCACAATATTTTTCCTGCAATATTCTTTTCCTTTCGATGCCTTTCAAGCTACTATTGAGAAGAGTCGATCATTGAACGTATAATTAAGAAATACCTTCAAGAGGTTATGTATTTCTAGATGAATTGCTCGCATCCTTTAATTCGCAACAATATTCTAACAACAGAATAATTATTTTCAGACTCGTGATGAGAACCATCGACAACATCCATGTTTAACGTCGTTCGATCGTTTACCAACCAACGAGAAGAACTACAATATCAATTTGGCAATCGATACAATGAAGTACGCTTGTCATAATTGCTTATCTCGCATTTAATTTCGTTATTTATACAGTGGTTTTAAAGATCTTTGTGGGAATCCTTTCCTCTAATATTTTTGAATTTTTTGGATTGCATTATTTATGCCACTTTATACTNNNTTTAGCACATTATCTGTTATGCCTAAGGTCATAAAGTTATGTAAATTTCAGTCGTTTCATTGTAGCGAAGAATTTATTCCTTCAAAACTTCCGCCATTCTTAGGTGCTTCTGCAAAATTGTTTGCAAATGTGCTATTCTATAACATCATATGTGTGCACATTTATGTATTTATGTGTGTTTATCTATTTGTCTGTTAGGAATGTTCAGCTTAGGAATCGCTAAAGCAACTTAAGTTGTCCAGAATCGATGGTGAATTACGCATTAAGCGAGACCACTTATATTTTTTTTCGTCTTAACCCACTCGTTTACAAAGGAATCATAGACATTTAGAGGTGAAGAAAATTTCATAGTATTTATCGTTTATGGAAAAATATTTTCGCCGCGAGAAGTTATCATTTTATACGTTTCTAAGGGCGATCGAATCAATTAATAAATTAAGGGACTATTTTCCATCACC
>JAARMF010002780.1:4211-18501 GCA_022844705.1 Toxascaris leonina
CAGATCTAACTGCAAGTGCAAAAATGCACATAGAAGTGAACATAAACATGAAATCGAAGATCGGCGTGAATAGAAAAAGTCGATGAAAAATGAGAAACGCATAGATTTGAACGTAACTATAGATATGAACCAAATAAGTAAACGCGGATAGAAAGACGAATAGAACTGCTAACAGAAATTGCAGGATAGTGACAAATAAATATGAGGAAAGAAACAAAAATAAACCAAGGAATACAAATATGATAACTAGAAATCTGCATGAATATAAATATAAACAAATGAATGTAAATGTAACTGGATAGCTAAAAACACAAGTTAGTAACTAAGGAGATCACTCAGCTGAAAGAAATAGAATCATATTAGCAGAAATATGGCTGTGAATATAAATACAGCATATGAATATAGGTATAAATGTGACTGCGGATACGAAGTTAAATATGCACCTTAGCAGAATGAAATTTATAATGAACAACCGAGTGTTATTATGGAGGTGAATATTTTAAAAAATGGACCAATGCACGCATCCACAAACATATATAAATATAAGTATAAATAAATACAAATATGGATGCAAACATAGCTATGAATAAAAAGTCAGATTAAAATGAAATCATAGAATCAGATATTTATATATTCAAATATTCTTGCTTATATATATATATATATATATATATATATATATATATATTTATTTATTTATTTATTTATNATAATTATAAACATGAGTACAAGCATAACTATAAGTAAAGAAATACACATGAGTAAGGGCTAACCTGGCACTATAATATGGCTGGTGTCCCTCATGAGGCCCTCAAGCCGTGCGACTTCTGCCTGCCGCTGGCGCACTGTGGTTTTAGAAGCGGCAATACAACGCTCCTTTTTGTGTGCTGCTATGAAGGCCTAAAAGAAAATCACTGGAAATCTCAGTCATCGTGTCCCTCAGCAATAAGAAAGTGCCGGAGGCTTCAACTCATCGCATTCGAGAGAATATATAATTTTTCGGAAATATGATTTCAAGTTATCTTTTCGCTGGCTGGCGATTTTATTGAGGAGGAGCGTTCAAAGAGGGGTATATCACTCGACGACTCCTTCAATCTAACTTCGCGTCGATATATTCGTATTTCGTGGTATTGTAACAAGTGGAATTCTACGTGTACCAGTGTCCCCAGGAAGGAAGTGAGCCACAAGGTCCATCCAATTCTCAGCTCTCAGAGATTCCGTTCAAAGCATCTGGAAATATGGCAACGACGGAAACGCAACGAAGGAAAGCCAGTTATCCCGACATACCTTGATGTTCGCTGCAGTTATTCCAGGGGGCACTACAAGATAGTGCCCACAGGTGCCACAGAATGCTGAAAATGCGCAAAAGTAATGATACGTTTTTGCGATAACCATTTAACAGAAATGACCAGATGGACCTGTAAAAACCCAGCTTTTGATAGGAGAAATTCGAGAATTCGAGTTTTATCTCCGGAAACGGTCTCAACTCGTCATCTAATAATAGTCATTGGTGAATATCGACTGGCTATTTGCAAGTTCGCTGTTTGCCACAAGATGAGTACAAGGCAGTATAAGCTCTCGGAAACAAATAGATCATAGATCAACTCCCCAGAAAATAAGAAAACGCAACAGGCAAATAGCGCCTGAGGAATATGACAAAATAAACTCGCTAACCATCGTGGACATGCGACCTTGCGAGAGCGACGTGCTTCCTCCACGCGGCGACTGTCTCAAACTCTTGTTCACGGACGCCACAGTGTGCCAAACGGCACACTGAAAAAAACAAGATTCAGCATTGTTTATGTTTCTGAATCCATATGATCCCTCTACTACGGTCGTCAGCGAAACTGTTCGTCAATCTACTGCTGTATTTCACAATTCACATTTTGGATCCTTGTTAAAGAAACTCAACTGCTTAAGCAGCTAATCTTGCATGAGAAACTCTAAATTCTCGAGGTTTTCGTACCTTTTTATAAAACAGAACATCAAATACTAGCACAGGCGTTGAGCAGCAGCAATATTAATCGTTTCAAATTTTATTCCGCTTGAGGGAAAATCTGGGAATACCTGCTAGGAGTTGATATTCGCCCACTCCATGCATCACTGAACTAATTCCTCTTACCTTCAATGGCACATCTCGTGCTGTTGACCACCCCAAAGACAATGAAATGTAAGTTTTTAGAATAAAGAGGGAAAATACATACGAGTAGAAACACTCACATATCTTATTGCCGCGAACTATGTACGGCGGCGTCGCTGGTGGTATCAACTCGGCTTTCATGTGGGCCGGCAGGGTAGTTGTGTCAGCCGCTTTGAAGTCCGGCTGCTTCATTGGCGCTCTTCTTCGAGGCGCTCGCTCCGCGGACGCGTTCGCCCCTGATCTTGGGCGGCTGCAATTACACGCTGGCGTTTGAATACGTAATCGTCTGTCTACGGCGCCTTGCATATTCTTGCGAAGCAGCCAAATATTTTTTTTTGCAGTCTTGAAAACTTACCTGCACAAATGTTTTGTGACAGCCAAGCATGTAAATGCATATATTTGCCTGTTTGTCCGCGTGTATGCCAATTTCAATACAGATACGACCGATTTTTGGAGGATGGCGTTCAAGAGTTTTAATGCCCCGCATAACGAAGACTCCTAGGTGATTATTCAATCCCACCTGCTTCAAAATCAACGCTTGTAGGGAGCAGTCGTAGTTCTTCCTCAAAGAAATAAAGGCTACCCATCTCTAGCTTGCGACAGCTCCCCATAAGCAAACGTACACTCACAACTACAAATATCACACACCACCACCTACTTAATAATTGCACGGAAATTCCTGGATGGTGCGTAAGAAAACGTGTTAAACAAACTAAATCCACTGCAGACGTCTAAAGTAATAATAAAGGAATCACTCACAGCATTTGACGATATCGGGCAGCTAGATCGTTTTGCCACTGCGCCCTCTCATAGGTGTTGTCCTCCGGGACCTCGCTTCCATCTGGCTCATGGTACGCCGGTTCCACTTCTTCCGGCTGAAGTTGCTCCTCATGCCGCACGCTGTTCTCAGCGTCCGCCACCTTCTTCTCCTTTACTTCTTCTTCCATCCCACTGACGCTTTCTTCTTCCTGTGTAACGTCGACTTCCTCAACTGGGGGTTCATCGACTGGTGGAATCACTGCGTCTGCCGGCGCAGTTTGAACCGATAAGACGGTCCGCGGCAGTTCTCCACTTGCACAGCTTGTGCCCGGCTCCAGCTCGCGGGCTACAGATTCGCACCACTGCAATCGACAAACTGGTCAGCTTGCCAGCAACCTCTATCTGTTCATTTACGGAAGTAACACTATCGTCATATTTACAATAATCCTGTATTAGGACGGAGTATGAGCATTTCTCCGGGATTCAGATTCTGTAGATTCCACGATTTCGCTGTTACAAATGTGAATAGCCAAATGTACGGTAGGGTGATATGACCCTATGCAAATAGCGTAATAAGCCAGAAATATACTCACAGGTGCTATCGGTTGTCCAAGGAGCGCGATAAACTCCCCTCGTTGGATGGCGGCGGTGAACACTGGCCCACTGCGGCCATATATGGAGCAGGCGTGACGCTCTAGGTCCCAGATCATCAGCTGTGCTCCCTTCAGCCGGCAAGCGGCCTCGAGCAACAGCGGATGCGGGCGGCGCTCTGCTGCCTCGGCAACTATAACAAATTCAGGTTAATCGCATATTGATGATAATATTTCCGTCCCAAATCAGGTCAGATAGAGAAATTTGGTAACAACTTTCTGATATCTAGTGTGTCGGCCAGTTCTACTGCAACAAAGAAATGATAAGATAACATGGGGATGATCAAATGAAATTCCTAAGGCACGTAGCCTGCAGCGTGAACAACGCATTTATCAGTGATATAGGCATGCCGCCGTCCTCAGTCGTTTCTTCAGGAACAGGTTTTGTGCAAACCTCTTGAAAGTTCGTGAGAAGGTGAAGAAATGATTGTTTAAGTTGGTAGACAAAACAACATTTTCCCCATGCTGATCACATTTCAGCATGTGAGTGATCGTAAAAATCGGTACGCATTGTTGCAATATAACTGCGTACTCGAATACCGCAATATGTCCACATTAATCGCAAATGAGTTCTTCGACAGTTCAATACTTTGGGGGAATTTGAGTTGAGCAAAACGAACCGAAATACCGCCGGCCCTGCGAATGAACGTCAAGCGCGGCAAATTGTTCGTCCCAACGTGCCTCAATCTCTTGCTCCACCTCGCGGTAGAGGTCCTCTTCTTCGACGCCGAACAAAGCGGCGAAAGCAGCCAAGGCGTCCTTACAGCGCCTTGTTCTCACGAGGCCCAAAAGGCCCATGATTGCCAGCAGTACGTCTGGCAACAATTCGAACACGTTTGCCATCTTATAATTTTCGCAGCAAAGTCCACTACTGCAAACGAAGTTCATAGAGGATTGGTGATCCCGTCTGGCTTCATTAGCGCAAAACACGTAGAGCGAAAATAACGGATCAAAGCAATACTCGAACGCTGTGAATCATGTGTGGACCGATGTGAGTGCCGAAATACTTAAATTACAGCCAGAACTACAATTCCTGAATGGTTTGGAGCAGAATTCGAGGAGAGGAAAATATACTTCACTGGGAACGCCTTCGCTATATGCAAGAACAAAACGAGAGTTGGAGAAATAAGAAAATAATTCCTCGGCTTCAGATAATGTGACTATATAGAGGAGAATCATTTCTAAGAGAATGTGAGGTTAATCGAACAACGGAGGTAATCATCCGCTAGCGCGTTTAACACAAAATCCATGATGCCGTTTGTGGTACGATTTCCTTATAAATTTACGCACGTCTGCTTGGATAGCACCCACAAATCAAACACTTCAATATCGGCTGATCAATGGTTGTGTCGATGGCGATCCAGTTATTTGGCACTGGTTTATGTGTATATAATGGACATGTGCCAGTGAACGTTCTTGAACCTGAGCTTCTGCCAGTGAGCTTCTGCAACAATGTCATTTCTAATAGAATTCACGCCGAGTTTCATACAGTTACTGACAAAGCGCACTCCTTTGCAAACCAGGTACGAGCATATGAAACATCCTTAGAATATTTGAATCGGTGTACAGTCATGTAATTATCTCCCAATGTCAATTCCGCCTCACTGAAGGTGACAAATCATAGCTGTGCGCTGAAAAAAGTCCCTTATTCGAACACATAGATGTCAGTATTTTCGACGACCGAATACCTTCGATTCGAATATTCGCCAAAATTCCTGTCAGGGAAACGTTAAAGTGTTTCAACGATTTTTTATCGTGAAAAGAGATATAAACCTTCACGGATTGGACCTAACGATGTCGACGTGCTGCTATTTATTTAAAATGACTTCACTGTCTACCCCGGCATTGAATAAATATACAGGCAGTTCTTCTTGAACATCTCAAACTCTACGGAAACTAGTAGACCAAATTCCGTGCCACGTACTGACTCATGAATTGAAGTGGTCTTCAAAGGCTTATAAACGTTCACAACATCACAGACATTCAAATTAACGCGATGATGTCATGTACATCACGCTTCATTTAAGTGATACTCGGCGTGAATAATCGAATTTTTCATCAGCGATGATAACGAATAATCACAATATAGAATTAATGAAGCATAAGGAGGGAATAAATCGAGGATGAATTTGGGTCGTTGGATTTGAAATAACTAAGCAGCAACGCCAGCAGAATTATAAAATCCACTCATTTGCCGTCAATAAATCGATAAATTATAGGTAAGTCATAAAATAAGTTATAGAATTAGGCCCGAGCACTCACAGCGATGATGGTGTTGCGATAATTGCGAAAGCACGACAGATCAATCTCGCACGCAGTATTCAGTTTAAGCGGGAAAGGACCAGTGAATCAGGTGGATTGAGCACCACGTTTTAACGATTTTCATCGTGAAAAGAGATATGAATGTTCGTAGATTGGACCTAACGATATCGATATGCTGTCATTCATTTAAAGTGACTTCGCTCTCTACCCTGGCATTAAACAAATACACAGGCAGTTCTTCTTGAACATCTCAAACTCTACGGAAACTAGTAGACCAAATTCCGTGCCACGTACTGACTCATTAATTGAAGTGGTCTTCAAAGGCTTATAAACGTTCACAACATCACAGACATTCAAATTAACGCGATGATGTCATGTACATCACGCTTCATTTAAGTGATACTCGGCGTGAATAATCGAATTTTTCATCAGCGATGATAACGAATAATCACAATATAGAATTAATGAAGCATAGGGAGGGAATAAATCGAGGATGAATTTGGGTCGTTGGATTTGAAATAACTAAGCAGCAACGCCAGCAGAATTATAAAATCCACTCATTTGCCGTCAATAAATCGATAAATTATAGGTAAGTCATAAAATAAGTTATAGAATTAGGCCCGAGCACTCACAGCGATGATGGTGTTGCGATAATTGCGAAAGCACGACAGATCAATCTCGCACGCAGTATTCAGTTTAAGCGGGAAAGGACCAGTGAATCAGGTGGATTGAGCACCACGTTTTAACGATTTTCATCGTGAAAAGAGATATGAATGTTCGTAGATTGGACCTAACGATATCGATATGCTGTCATTCATTTAAAGTGACTTCGCTCTCTACCCTGGCATTAAACAAATACACAGGCAGTTCTTCTTGAACATCTCAAACTCTACGGAAACTAGTAGACCAAATTCCGTGCCACGTACTGACTCATTAATTGAAGTGGTCTTCAAAGGCTTATAAACGTTCACAACATCACAGACATTCAAATTAACGCGATGATGTCATGTACATCACGCTTCATTTAAGTGATACTCGGCGTGAATAATCGAATTTTTCATCAGCGATGATAACGAATAATCACAATATAGAATTAATGAAGCATAAGGAGGGAATAAATCGAGGATAAATGTGGGCCGTTGGATTTGAAACAACTAAGCAGCAACGCCAGCAGAATTATAAAATCCACTCATTTGCCGCCAATAAATCGATAAATTACAGGTAGATCATAAGATATCTTATAGAATTATGCAGCAGCACTCACAGCGGTCGTGGTATTTCGATGATTGCGAGAGCACGACACATCAATCTCGCATCATAGTCCTTCTTATCATCAACTTTGCACATTTAGAGGACCTGATCGGAAATCCCTGAAGCTTGCTGCCATCTTTATCTGGTGGTGACTATTATGATGCAACGCACAGCTCGACTCCTGCAGAGCTATTCTTGCACGTTCACGAGGGCAGTCAATGGCGATCATGATTTCGCGAGTTAGGCAGCCATGGAGCATACAACACTTTTTCTGCGTGAGCAGAAATTCATCTTTTTGGTGTCATGGTCAAGATGTAGTTTGTTCTGTGATGTTTGTAGTCAGGCGATGTCAATTCGCATGACTACGAAACCTGCGCCAACCAACCATGGTATGTGAAAACAGTATTTGTTATTATTTGATGGTGCTATTCGAGGACCATTCCGCTATTTTTCTGTGATGTATAGGTATTTTCTATCCACAACTATGGAAAATTTACATATCTCTTCGCGCTTTTTGTAGTACGATTATTTGTTGATGTGATGAGCCTAGGAACGCGCCGCCTGCAACGGAGATGTTTATAAATCCAAGTTTAATCACCCCGGTTTGAAGCTTTTTTCTATGATTACGGCTGCGTGAGCCGATGGCTCAAATGTTAATATCAACATCTTTGTCTGGTTCGGTGTATTTCAGTGTTCATTACGTCAAAACACAATCCTATCACATGTTATTATCATAATGCATCTGAGAAATGACAGCGTCGTCGGGGATGTTTTTTTATGTTCCTTTTTTACTTCTTCTCCTATATTTTAGTGCCTTTCAAGCCATTATTCCATGCCTTCCTTGGCTGCAGTAGTGCTGGATCATTTACATATAAATATCAAGTGCCCCTAATTATTGGCGTCATGAAACTGCTGCTGTCATTTTCCTTCCACAAAATAGCCTAATTATAAAGGTGACCCTGCTGAACGCCTTCCCTGAAACATTAATAAATAAATATAAGTATATTTACAACCCTCAGAGAGGCTTCTGTATGGACCCTCAATTTTTAAAATAATACCTCGACATTCTTCTCCTATCCTAGAACGTCCATGCCGCAGAGCGGTGTTAAGTTGAAAAACATCAAAGTGTGATGTGGTATACGGTAGTTTGACTTCATAATATGGAGATTTCCGAGCCGTTCATCTACGACTCACCTGTTTTTTCTTTGTATCTCGAGGGGGGAGTATTTCTGTGATGGCGTTCACTATATAGATTCACACATACAAATATCTCGCTGTCTGTATGATCTTCAGGCGCTCATCGACAACGAGCAGGAGTGCTCATTGACGTCTATTATCGGGAACCGGACGAGGCATAGGTTTGGCAATTTTGAAATTTTGTTTTCTGCTATGCTGATTGTGGCGTGGTTTTCAGCCTTATATTTGTTTTCAGATAACAACCATTTTTCAGTATGGTCATATAATCTATTTCAGGTCCCCCATCCCCACGTCCCTTTTCATTTTTTTTGTGTTTCAAGTTTTTTTCGTGCTAATGCGCTCGTTTGTTTATTTCTCTCTTTCAACGTTCTTTGTATGTTGGCTTTGATTTCGCTCTAATCCTCTTATTTAGCTGTATAGAGTGGATTCAGTGCTGGCGAAGCATCAGCGAAGATTGTAAATGGGAGTAACTGACAACCCAGCAGGGACAGGTGGCGTTCCAAAATGGCGCGAGAATTTGAGGGGAACCGATCTCATCAAAGGCTCGATATAATTTACAGGTTTTCTTCGCTTCGTCAGCGCAGATTGATTAACTGTGAACTTGAGGGGGCTATGGATCTGTGGAGGAGTTAGACTCAGTTGGGTGTTTGGAGGAGTTAATAGTAGCTACAAGTCAGGCTTAGCTTTCTCACTTTGCGATGTTTTTCTTCCTCTTTCATAAGTGATCCCTCCTTTCGGCGGATCGCATAGAGATGTTTTTGTTTCCAAAATAAACTTATGGTTGCCCACGACATGCAATTTATAAAGTTTTTAGGACGCTCGCCTACCAGTGATAGGTGATTAAAACATTCATACTGCGAAAGCCTGCAACAGGCATGTGATTACATCCTTCGAACTGAAGCGGGATGTTCTGTGTACTTAATTAGCCGCAGGGTTACCTTTAATGTGCACAGACAAGCTTGGATAATCTTATGAGCGTGAACAGAAAAGATAAGCAAATGATGTGGTGTTTAACGGTGTTTAACTGATCGAGGTAGTCGCATTTGTCTCCAGCGGAATTGCGAGCGGTTAGTTTGCTGGCTGAGTCCTGCAGAAGAAAGGAATTCGTCATACACATATTTCGCTGACAACTCGGTATTTAGCTCATCCACTTCGAAAATGGCGGCAGGCTGCAGCCTTGTTTTTTTGCAGTAATTTCTGACTTCACTGTGAGCAAATATTATTGTTGAAACGCAAAAGCGTACGCAGCTTTTACTGGTTTCGATATTGGATGTGGGTTCCATATGCCGAAATGTTTCGAAATCACTTCAAAACATATGGCAAAGAATTAGTGCGACATTTGCGAAAAACGTTAGGCGATCGACTCTCAATGTGAACTGAATATTCTAAATCTTGAGCCACCGTCTTGTGATAAACCTCGAAAGAGGACTAGGGTTCACTGTAAAACTTCATCTAGGCGACTTCATCTAGTTCCGCCTTTTCGTTTGTGCGGTTGTGTTGATAAGGTTGCCCATTGCGGAATCTCAAGATCGTTGGCTCATTCCCAGTTTTCGAGTGAGGCTTTTAACGATGCAATGATCAGTGATGCTTGGATGCAGGCGGCATTTAAAAAGCAGGATATGGCTGCAGAGTCTTCTGGAATAATATGATCACAGATAAGCGCAGAGAAACCTGTTTTTATGACTTTGTCTTTTCATTATCTCCCTGCGGTGGGAATTAGTCTTGTTGCGTTGTGCGAACCCAAACTAAATAGCTGTTCTTTTGGCGTTAATGAGTAAACTGACTTTGCTGATAGGCCTTCCAATCATGGTAACACGATGAGCTTTCATGGGCGTACAATCATGTGACGGACTGATCGGTCCCTGATAGGCGGATTTTTATTATGTGGCTGTTTCGATGCATCAATTTTCGTCTGTTTCAATGGCGACTGTGCTTTTGTCCACGTTTATAAAGACTTGTGTTCATGTGTTCCATATGGCCTTCGGTGATCTCTCGGTGAATCTGGGTTACGGCGTTGCTCTGTGCAGTCAAAATGTTGCTCAAATCTATCGGTTGTTCGTTGACTGAGCGGCTGTCATATTTCGATGCCAAATTATTTGCTGGTAAATCAACATTTTTAAGATATTTTTCAATCCTACGGTAATCCGTCCACCTAACGATGGACATGAGATTATCACGGAAGTTGGAAACTTGTTTCCATTGTAACGAGATTTTTTTCATGTTTTGTCATGAGTTTGATGACGTTCAACTAGCCATACAATATCGAGCTGTTTTGTTTTTTCGGGAGTTCATTAACATAACGTTTAGTTATTCTTCGCTTTTGTTCTGTTTTTTCCATATATTCTTACTATGCAATTTTCTTGTGTTTTTTATGGTGCTACATTTTTCTACAAGTTATCGGCATTGTACGCGAAACAAATCATGAGGCTCATGTACGCGAAAATGACTTCGGACATTGGTTCTTCTTCGGCTGCATAGGTACCTCAAGTTGTAGATGGGATGGAAAGGAGTATGTGACTATTACTTTGATTCCTCACAGGTAGTCTGGTGGTCGATTGTTGGTAGTGCAATGCCCCCTTTAAGTTCTATGGTGATGTTCTGTATTTCTAATTCTTTGTTTGTTTGAATTTTTTGTTTGATTCGTATGTGTTGATTACTAGTTGCTATTTCAGTTCATTTATTCTTTTCTTTTCGATTGTTGAACACACCTATGAGAGGTAATATATAAAGTTTGAAGATGAGGAGAGAGGGTGGGGTACTGCTTATGTTTTTCGTGGAGCTTTCAAGCCGTCTTACGCACTGACGGCGAGCTTAAGAAGCAGAATGTCTCTATTGATGAAACAGCTTCAGTTACGAAATAGTACGGCTAATTTGGTTAATGGTTTGAGGCAAAGGTACGTAGTGAACATTGTGACATGGCTGCAACCTCCATTCATCCTCCCCCCTTCCATCCCTCTCTCCCCTTCCCTCAGGTGTCTCTATCAGTATCCCTTGTTGTCTTTTTTCTCATAAATAAAGTTTCAAATAATTCGGTGAAGGAGAATGGAGCATCACACGATGAAGAATATCGGCTCCTCGACAGGTCGGATGATTACTGATAGGTTTTTTGGTGGCGTGGATCTATCACCTTACAGCGCATGAAAAAACGTGAATAATATGTCGCTGGTTTTATGAGGAAAGAGGGATCAGCCTATCGCCTTCTTGCTTTCATCCTGGTGAATTGCATCGAATAGCAAGGATCGATTTTAACTGCGTTTATTCGGAGGTGAGATGAGCGAAATATATGAAGGTTGTTGTTTTGACGTGGTGCGGATTGTTGTGCGTACAATGGCATAATGCATAAAGCTGTTACGGCGCTAACGACCTGATCCCGCTCGAATATTGGGGAAGTGCAGGTTTTATTTTAAAGCAATGGTCGCATTAGCTGCATATCGTTAGACGAAATTTTCGGTGTTGAGGAGTGGATGGTCAAGCTTCACAGTATTATCGCCGTCTTTACTCACTGCAGTGCCTCGTCACTGAAACGGTGGGTGGAGGTTTTATTTTAAGCCAGTGGTCGTATTGGCTGCGTGGACGAAATTTTTGGTATTGAGGAGTAGTTGGTCAAGTTCCACAGTATTATCGCCGCTTTTACTCACTGCAGTGCCTCGTTACTGAAACTCGCATTTAATTTGCTCTGGAATCGTCACCATAACGTATCCCTAGGCAGGCCGATCTGCTTAAAAACACCACTCTAGATCAGTAGATCCATTTGATCACAACATTTTCGCCTATAGCCAATTTATGTCCTCATGGAAACGGTCGGTGTGAAAATATGAGAATGTATTGTCGGAAGGTGTGGAAGATTGTCTAGGAGACACACGCTCATAAATTATCCTCTATTCTTCTGTGAACAGTCAACAAAATATAGCGGTCGTAAGGTGTAGTTATATTATTGTGGTCCCTTTGTTATCAGACAGATGCTTTGGAACGGAACATCATCATGATGATGGAATTTCTCTTATCAAAAGCACAGCTAGTACAGAAACGAATGAACTGCCCTGCTGTGGAATTCGTTGTGCGCAGGAAGTGGCGGTGCTTGTCACCCGCTGCGTGCCAGTTGCCGCTGGTAACTGGAGTTGCAGAAGACTAATTGTTCCCCTAGGCATTTGAACGTCTCGTCCACCTCCTCCCCTCACCCCTCACCGTGCACCCTCTCCCTCCTCAAGTAGGTACAACTACTTTCATGTAGCGTTACACTTATACTTCTCGTCCACCTCCCACTATCACCCACAACCACTCATATTGTCCCCTTCCCAGTGTACAACTTAGTTTCTTTCGTCCGTTGCCTACTCATATAAAGTAGTTTGTGAGAAAATAATTTTTTCATCGGAAGCCGGCATTTCATTCTCTTTTGCTCGGTTGTTTATAATAATTTGGGGATTTCGGTATAGATTGTGAAATTCCTTTGTGTTTCTCGTCGGCTTCCTTCCCGTCATCACCAACCAACCGCCCTCTGCCCTCTTAAATAGGAACCGAGATCTCATGTAACGTTGTGCCTATATTTCACTTTCGTCAGAAGCTGATATTTTACCCACTTTTGTGCCATTCTTTACAATAATTTCAGGAATTCTGTTGTTCATTAAGTCAGCTTGTGTGATGAGTGAAAGTGGTAAATTGTTTTCAATGATTTCGTTGCACCCTCCAGTTAGCTCAAGAGCAAGGCAGTTTGAATTGAAATACTCTATGAGATTGAGTAATAACGAGAGGATTGTAATGGTACTTCTTCATAGGTGTAATGGTTCTTCGTTTCGCCACGCATCTTTCAGACGGACGTAAAAAGTGTGATATCCGACAATGCGGCTATTAGAGCAATGCCATAAATGCGGCCACAATTCGGAGCGAACGATACAGATGGTAGCTAAATCGAAAGTGTGGTATGAGGATTCCTTCTTAAAGCTTGGAAAGTGATAATGCTACGCGTATATTTAAATATGGCTCAAACAACGTGGTTTTCAACACAGCTACTAAATAAAACGCTGGAAACCCATTTAAAACAAGCTGAAGCCAAATATTCGGAAAGACGCCCTTTGTTGGGTTTCTTGAACTGGCTTAATGCAGAAGGCGCAATTCGCGATCGGATAATGTCAATAATATCATAATTTCAATAATATCAATAATGATATCGATAATATCAATAATAACATCAATAATAATGTCAATAATATCAATAGTAAAATCAATAATATCAATTACAACATCAATAATATTAATAATGATATCAATAATATCAAAAATAATATCGATAATATCAATAATATCANAATCAATAATATCAATTACAACATCAATAATATTAATAATGATATCAATAATATCAAAAATAATATCGATAATATCAATAATATCAACAATAATATCAATAATATCGATAATAATATCAATAGTATCAATAGTAATATCAATATTATCAATACTAACATCAATAATATCAATAATAACATAAATAATATTAATAATGATATCAATAATATCAATAATGATGTCAATAATATCAATAATAACATCAATAGTGCCAATAATGATATCAATAATATCAATAATATCGATAATAGTGTGAATAATATCAATGATAGTATCAGTAATATCGATAATAATATCAATAATATCAATAATAACATCAATAATATTAATAATGATATCAATATTATCAATAGTAACATCAATAATATCAATAATGTCAATAGTAACATCAATAATATCAACAATATTATCAATATTATCAATAATAATATCAACAATATCAATAATATCAATAACAGTATCAATACTATCAATGATAATGCCAATAATATCAATAATAATGTCAATAATATCAATAATGAGATCAATAATATCAATAATAGCATCAATAATATCAACAATGACATCAATAATATCGATAATAATATCAATAATGTCATTAATAACATCAATAATATCAATAATGGTATCAACAATATGAATAATAATGTCAATAATATCAATAATAATGTCAATAATAGTGTCTTCC
>JAARMF010002781.1:10814-24617 GCA_022844705.1 Toxascaris leonina
GAGGGGGGGAGGGGTCTGAAACAGTGATGAAATAATGCATTCGTTCGTGCAAGTACTTTTGCTATTCACCAATCTTATCTGTGACTTCCGTGACCTTTATATGACCTTTGCCTCTGCGATCTGTAATAGAGGTTTCGATAAGGATAATAAAAACGACGAACGCAGTTTATGAGATATCTATTTACTTCCCGTCCCATTTGAATGACTAACGATTTATTTGAAAAGGCGATGTGGACTTTATTTCAAATTTTAAATCAGATTTAATAATTGAGCCGTCATATAAACGATAAGAAAAAATCTCAATTTTTTTTTCTCGAGAAACTCTCGAAGAAATCATCTCACTTGTTCCCGAATTTAGTGGGAGGGGGGGGGGGGGGGGGGCGTTTATGTGGTCAGCGTCCGAGTGGACATGATGGGGTCAGTGCGTGAGTAGACACGGTATCTGATACGATAGATAAATGCCCCGGTCTGCTCGTCGCTCCAGAAACACTGAACCACCGTTAGCGAGAGGCTATTGTTGGCCAGTATTGCCCTGTCCGGTATCACGAGAAGGAGACGGACGGAATTTGCCCGCGAACGATTTCTAAGAACTGGTCTCCTTAAATTCCTTCACATATATATAAAGGTTAACGAGTTCTTTAAGGCACAATTCGCGAGACGTTGTGCACAAACATGCGCTATTGTTACAACGTCACCACTTATGCATTTGGGAATTCTTGATGTTGGCACTATTCCAGAAGGTCAGTTTCTTAGCACCGAGTTGTATGACCGCGCATTCCGGAAGCATTCCGGAAAGGCAGACATAATCATAAATTCGTGTTGCTGTTATATTGCAGCTGTCACTTTGACAAAATTGTGGCCACAAATTTTTTCCAACGATAAGATAATGGCCAAAATTCTTTTCGATTGATAAGATGTGACCAAAAACTTTCCCAGTTGATAAGGCAGTCGTCAGAAAAAAATTTTTATTGGTAGGCCAATGGCTAAGAATTTTTCTATGGATAAGGTGATGGCCAGAATTCTTCTCTACTGACAAGGTAACGGCCAAAAGGTTTTTTCTTTACTCGCAGACCAGTGGCCAACAATTTTTCTGTTGACAAGATAATGACCAAAATTCTGCACTGATAAGGCGATAAGGTCAGAAACTTTTCCCATTGATAAGGTAAAGGCTAAAGACTCCCACCTACTGATAAGATAAAGATCAAGAATTTCTTGTATTATGATCTTTCACATCCTAAACGAGTGTCATTAATGATCGAAACGGAAATGCATCGTGCTATTATTTTATTCTCCTTGTTAACTCAATAACGCATGTTCTTCTCATCAATTTCGCCCTTAAAAATTTAAAACACATCTAGACATCCGATTCAGTAAAAGCATCGCAGCGACTTGCCTACGGGCATAATTGTTGCAATATCACTGAAACAGACTTTAATTGCCTATGATTCATTTGTAAGGGGTTTCAGGGGGGATAAGTCTTTGGAGGAGGCGAATAGGTTGAGGGAGGGGAGGGAAGGGAAGGAAGAAAGGAGAAGTGATGAATTTAAAATGGACGAAAAAATTCTACACGAAAAAATAGAAATTTAAAATCAATTTCAGGTTACTATTATTATGGAGCATCGGTTGGTCGTGAATGGTTTATCGATCCGTCGAATAAGTTCAAGGATACGTCGATTTCGGAGGATGAGCTTGGTTTGCTTGATAAAGTAATCGAAGTTTAACTTATCACCTTATCACCAGTGAAGCGTTTCTTTAAGCAATTCTTTGAGAGAGAAAGTGAATATATTTTTTTTTCAATATTTCTAAACGTTTTTTGCTTGTGAAATCTTTGCAGTCATTTATTTGATGATGTTGGAAATTGCTTATGAGTTCTTAGGAACTCGAAATAATTTTAGAGACTGGAACTTGAAGTCTTTCTGAGTACAACAACTCAAAACACCTTCAGGAAGAGGAAATGGAAGCTTGAGGGAACAGGAACTCGGAATCTTTCAGGATCAGGAACTTGGGACCTTTCAGAGACAAAAACTCGAAGTCCTTTCAAGAACGGGAATTGGAGATCCTTTTAAGAACAGGAACTCCAAACTCTTTCAGGAACAGGACCTCGAAATCTTTTCAAGAATAGGCACTTGAAATCCTTTGAAAGGATAAAGAGTTAAGATCCTCTCAGAATAGAAGCTCGAAAAACGACCTGTAACTAAACCGATGAAAGCAATTATCGAAAATTGTGGAACTAAAACGAAACTTTTAGATCTATGAGGAATTAACAAAATTATTGGAACAACCTGAGTATAAATTATTCGCCTGGGTTGGCTCAGGCCTGCAAAAGCATTATGGACATATAACTGTGGCACGTCAAGATGTTTTTCAATCGGTATCGCCGCAACTTTCCGCTAAATTGTATGTTATTTTCATTGATTTTTGCTTTTTTTTTCTTGCCTGAAAATAGCGTCCTATAAAATCATTCGAAATTCAGGTGATCCGGATCTTCCGAGTCATGGGTCCCTACTTTAGCTTTTCAAGTTCCCCCATCCCCTGTCCCCTACCTTTCGCAACTGCCTAGCTAAAGCTTCAGTGAGCGTTAGCTTATGATCATCAACGAGGCAAATTCTTTTGGTCGCACCGAACAAGGAACCATGCTTCTATTTCCAACAGATATCCCACAGCCTTTTTCAAATTGAAAGTAAAAAATGAAAAAAGAGGCCGAAGTCATTGCTGAACGCAAGAAGTGGATCATCTAGCAAATGTTTTTTGCCGGAAGATATAGTTTTGGTCGGACAGATCACACCACTTACTTGATCCGGAAATAATCCTTTACCGATCCCTAAATTATCTTGAGTGTTGCAGGCACGAAAAAATTCAGGAAATAGTTAGGGATGTCGATCCGACGGAGAGGTCATTTTTGGTGACCGAGAGCGATACTGACATCAAAGTTTTCTTGAAGGCATGTATTTTTCTATTTTTCCTTGTAGCATTTTGCTAACCGGAGAATCATATAAGTGAAACCGAAGAACCGAAGAATCGACTAGGCAAAAATGCTATTGTTTAAAAGCGATGAGTGAAACTCTCATGTTTTATATTACGACTCCAAAATTAGCATATTGAAAGCGCTTTTCAAAATTCCCGAGATTCCGGTGTCGCCGGAACAGCATTCCGGTCATTGCGGTCGATCGTTTTGAGAATTTTATGATAGCTTTCAAAACTACAATGATTGATAAGATCTTTCGCTGATAAGGGACGAGCCAGAGTTGTGCCAGATTAAGGGAAAAAAGAGGTGATGGAGGCATTGTTTGAGTTTGAAGGGAGAACTGAAATGTTTTCGCAATCTCGAGCTAAAGCGCGGCAAGACTGACAGTTGGTGGGATTGTCCTCTCGAAACTGTCCAAGCTGCTGTCATGAAAAATTACGTTTAGAGTCTTCAAAACTGGCGGAGGTATATTTCCGTCGACTGGTGAAGGTAGTTCCGTTAGCAGAAGTACTTGAAACTCTTCTATGAAATATCCGAGGACTGTTACCTGTTGTTTACATGGTTAATACGGGTGGATGGGGAAAAGGAGGGGTAGGAGGGGGGGGGGGGGGGGAGAAAGAGAAGGGTCACTGTTCTACCGTGCTGAACAGGCATCGCTATAAGATATCTAGTAGGTCTTTGATATTTTAAACCTGTCTATTGTATAGGTGCTGTCGAATTGGCCAGGTTAATCACTCTCATATACCTATCAGTTACAGGCAGCCTCAGGTGTTGTCTTCAATAAGGGTCACGGTATAGCGTTGATGATCGATCATATCCATTGTAAGCTCTCTGAGGGCAATATTCTCGTCTGTGGTGATAGTGAAACCGATTTGCCAATGTTGGAAGTATGTCTTGGAAGAAATCCGCTCAACGTTTACACCATTTGGGTGACAAGGAGAGATGCACTTAAAGAGAAGGTAAAAATTAGTTCACAATTATTTCTTTTTCTTATGCGTTTATCGAGCGTATTTACTCAAATGCGAACATCAATACTTGAATACTTGAATACTCGAATACAGCGATACTTGAATGATTGAATTAAACTACTCGAATTCGATATAATATTATACTATACTCGAATAGAAATTCGGACGTTGAAATGAAGAAAATTTAGGTTCGAACATTATGCAAACAATATGGTAATTCGAATGTGGCATTCGTCTCATGTCCTGAAGTACTACTTGGAGCGATGGCACAAGCGACAATACGTGAGATTAGTATCGCAAGGCCACGTTACATTCCAGATGTGCACCCTTAATTTTCTTTCTTTCTTTTGGTAAAATATGTAAATTTTAGTGAATATTTTGCTTATGCTACGATAATTGTGCTATTATTATATGAAAGTTTTTGATTTATTGGCGATTCCGAATCAATTTTTAATTTATTGAATACCCATTGCCTTAGATATTTTAGAAGTCAAGAATCAGTATATGCTAATTGCTTCAGCAGACAGCTCCACGACAATGTTTCGTATAATTTTTTGTGCGATTTTAGACTAATGGCGGCACATCATCTGCTAGCTATGTGGTCCACGGCATGCGCTTTCCATCACCTAGCTCATCTAGCACAAAGTATCCAGATGGCGCAAGTTGCTGAATAAGCTTTCAAATATTGCAACCAGGAAAAAAGAGAGAAGAACTTGCATTTTAGTACGGAATTTGCTAAATTCATTGCCATTTCAACGGTTGAGCTCTATTGCTTGGTTTAAACCTCCACTTTTCTGGATATTGCCGGGTTTTGCTTTTACGTTCCTGAATACTGCTAGATTTTACCTGTATTTTACCTTGCCTTGCTAAGTATTACTAGGCAACCTATGTAAAGCTTTAAGGTGTATGACTCTATCGTAGCTAAGAAATTCTTGATCATAACAACTAATTAATTCATTCTATTGAAATCACTCAAATCCATTTTTTTCGTTTTTCGATCGTATAAATTGAGAGATTGTATCGATGTGCCTTTTGCGATTATATGTTACCAGCGATGATCATGCGATCTTTGTTTTTTGAGAGGGCTTTTCCTCTTTGAATAAGGCGGTGACACCGTTAGTACGTTCATTTTTTCACCGATATATTTCGGAATCACTTATTTTTCTACCAGGACTTTATATGACTGAACTCGATCTGTAGACGAATTTCATGAGCTCGAACTAAGCTAGCTAAATTTTTAGCTAATCCAAACATTGAATTCAACAGTTCAAGAATACCGAACTAGCGGTTTTCATCGATTTCTCGAAGTTGAACTCGAATTTCACGAATATTTCTTATTCAATTTCTGCGAAATTTTAGCAATTAGCAACGCTTTTAGGATCTGAAAAGATGATCGCTGGATAGCGCGGGTCTCATAAGATTATAAACTACAAGTAGGATAATAGATTCATGAATATACAATTGAATTAATAAACGTTCCGCGTGGCATGCGAAAATGCATTTTCGCATGCGACGCGGAATGTTGCGTGAGAAATTGCAATTTGCAGCGCAAAATCCCTCATGATTGCCGTAGGGGATGTAGATTATGCTTCAATTATCCACGATTCTCTATAAGTTTGCTATCCTCGAACTTCAGGTTTTTTTCCCAATGTGGTAAGTAATGCAGTTGATGTGTCACTCTTTCCTCCTCTATGCCTTCGGTGTCCTCGTCTAATGCTGAATTATTAATTGTTCTCCTAAGCAATACCTGCCAGTCCACCACTAACAATCGCATATAATTGGTATATTTTGCCACAAGAAAATGCGCAGTTTCCAAGCGCATAATAGATAATCGCATGTATTTTCGATGAATTGGTGGTATAAACCGGTAAATTGGTGGTATGAACCGGTGAATTGGTGGTATATACCGGTATGACTTGACGGTATTCTTGCCGATTTTTCGCGCTATACGATATTGCAAAACTGCACTCTATCAGCTGTTATCATGCATTTGAATGATTGATCCGGACAATGAATTCGATTATAATTTGCATCAACTCTGACGCAAATCGATTTTAATATTTTGTAAGACTGAGATGACTTGTGCCACACTTCTCTATTGCAATAAATACTCATTCCTATGCATTCAATTGATTAAATCACATCTGAAACGAACGTGGTAATATTACCTATGTCTAAAACTTTGTCGGTATTATTAGTATGGGGGTAATAATAACTTGTGGGTAATATAACCGGCGTCCAGCACTTTTTGGTACTACAGCTTGTGTCCAAAATTTTGTGGGTAATATTACCGTCGTCCAACAATTTGTAGGTATTCTTGTGTGCTCCAAAACCTTGGGTGGTAGTATTCCACGAGCATAATGCCTTCAATTTTACCAAGCCAGCAGGAATTTCTTTTTTTTTCTTGAGTGGCTAGTGGAGTATAAGTGAAGATGCTGGCAAGCTTCGGCTATCGGGGAAAGGAAGTATGGGTATATCACCTTCTATGTAGGTACTTTAAGTTGGTTTTTTGCTGGTTTATAGGTTATCAAATTAAACATTGCCTGCAACGAAATGTCTCCATATCATTAGGTTTGATGCAAATATTGGTGTCAGTTCATAGACCTTCATACAAAAATGCTCTGATACTGGTTCGATGTCACTGGTAATTTTGCTGTTTTGAGGAGCTGGAGAAGAATGTGTGAGAAAAAAACAATGGGAACCGTAGGTAAGGGCACTGATCCAATCTCTTCTTAAGAAGATGCCCCAATCTTTCGGTTTAACTCCTGAACTCTAGGGCAGATTCAGCTTACTGATAAATGATTGCCTTCGGCGATGCGCACATCCGTCAGAGCGATCACGTTCAAGGTGAGGCTGATGACATAGTCAGCTTATTGACGCAACCTGTTTGCGCTTATTCGGCTTCTTTGTCAAAGTCGGGTGTAGGTGAGTTGCATCGATTTTAGGATCTGAGATGAAAGTGGGTTAACGCTAGGTTGACGCCCATATTCCTAACCGACTCCATTCGAGCTTTCAAGGCGGGAATATCGATGCATCGAGGAACAGTGTTCGAGAGGCCTTAGTATTCCATTGCGCATGAATAATTAGAGACTATCTTTCGTACCACATAAATGCACGTCGATCTTGACGTTAAGGAATCGTTTCGAACGTAGTTGTAAATGACCATCATTTAGCGTGAATTACACCTGTACAGGTAACACCGGAAATGAAATGCACCCGTACAGGTAACACTGAACATGCGACACCGGAACATTGTGGAACATTCACCGATATGAATTATCCGAAGTTCACAGAAAGTTTTATATTCAGTATTTCAGCAGATTACTCTATTATAAAGGGAACAAAGAGATGGTTTTATATGGCTTTTTTGTTGGTAATTTTGCATTTCATAGCTGCTGCATATTTCTTCTCAATTGCTTTCCAATTAAGGCGATAAAAAATTCGATGATTATAATAATTCACAAATCAACTAAAACACAATGAATTCTACTATTCTATCTAATGACGACGCTATTTTCTATATTTGATCGATCGGAAGACGGAAATGATTACGTTTGAATTATTAGCAAGCAAACGACAATTCTTGTAGTTCAACGACGCTTCATCTCTAGCTATTTGTATCAGTTGTTATGAAAGTCAGCTTAGCGTCGAAAACTCGTCTTATATCTTTATTTATTTTTATGTTTCATATTTATAGTTATATTTATATTTTTTTAAGTTTTATATTGTAAAGCAGTGAATTTTACATCAGCGAGTTGTGAAATGATCTGTATCATGCACGAGTGCCGTTGCCAAAGCTAAGCCTCACCAATAATCATTCACATACCTCTGTGCTAAGTACGTCGAGGTATACCATCGGTGTCATTCTATCGATCTGAACTAGCAGAAAAAAAAATGTTGGTGAAAATGCCTTTAACGTTTGAATGGTTTGCTATGTCTCTTAGTTGCATTGAAGAATTTTGAGTTCCAAGCAGAAAGGCTCAAAGGAAAGCCGAATATATCGGCAGGAGAGGAAGGTCTATCTTTCGACAATAAATGAAGTTCGTATCGCAAAAATTGCTCATCTAAGTTGATGAATTCATCTGCAAGCATATGAGTTAAATTCTGACCATCTCTACTAGAATTGCAACCGTCAGTTTATGCTTTCCGAAGCCGGGTGCAAATTCTCAAGAAATGTAGCCCTACGGCTGTAATTTTATCAATTCAACTACCTACCCTTTAGTTGCGCCGGTCAATTCCACAATCAGATCAATGACTTCCCTCGCTTTTTTGACCATATGTATCGTTTTTCACTGTGTTGTCTCAAACATATGTGCGTCACTAAACGAAAAACACGCCCGACTGTTGAGTGGCTTTTTATTTATTTACTTATTCATTTATTTAATCATTCATTTACTTATTTATTTATTTACTTATTTATTTATCCACCCATTTGTTCACTTATTGATTTATTTACTCATTTATTTGTTCATCTATTTATTTATTCATTCATTTATTATTCCAGTTTTAGTTCCGATCCCTCTATCATTTTTACAACAGCCATACCTCAATTATTGCCACTTACTGTTGATTCTTATTTTTTTGCCTGATTATTACTACTAAACTACTTTAATCTAGAAAGCTCTCTTTCCTCCTATCTTCTGAGGCGGAAATGACTTATTCAGATATTTCGTTGAATAACTGAGCTAACCATAGAATCCCCTCTATGATCTTTGCATATTTTTTGCTATTCGTGGTTTTTATTAGTGAAGTGAAACTTTTTCGACTTAGTTCATTTCTGAAGAAGAGATAGAATCACTATAATTTCGGGTCTATAGTTCAATAAGGATCGATCACTGACGGAGGAAATCTGTCACATTTTTGCAAAAATAATTTAAGCAATTATTTAAATATATTAATGTAAATAATTCTACTAATCAAGCAAAATTGCAAGAAAAAAGTAATGAAACAATCACTATAACAACGCAATAAGTAATAAAAAATAGTATAGTGACACAGTGGTACCAACATGGTAATGGTATAGTGTTGATAACCGGTATGCTGGTTTAATGGTATTACTATGGTTTTGGTTTATGGTTGATTAATGGTGCATTGGTATAATGATGCCGGTATAGGTAAGGTGATATAATTATTAGCCATAACCGATCGGTAAGTGTTTTGCTTTTAAATTCGGAATGGGAGAACATCCTATATCGAAAACGAGCATATTCATTGTTTTTGCTGCTTTCTGTTCGCTAGCGTTTTAAAAAACGAATTTTTGTTGAATTTGAGCGGCCTAATTGTGGCATATGCTTTTTTTGTTCGCGAAGAAAATGTTTCAATCGTTCTGTAAGATATACACTAGTGAACCTCACAAAAAATGATCTCTATTGAGAGTGGACATAAACAAACAACGTCCGTTCTTAGGTTGGGAGATTTTCATCACTCGGCTATATCATCTTGTACTTTATGCTTTCAACGCAACGACTATTTGCTCCATCCAATAAATTAGCGCTTTATGCGATTTTCATTCAGAGTCACTCATCTAGTTTGTTCAAATTTCTCGTTGGAATTTCCTAAAGACATTTGAATACGCTTCTAGGATGGATCGCCAATAGGATGATTGACTGCATATGCAAATAGCGGTTTGTCTTTGATTGCAAATAGACATGATATCAATAGTTGCACGTTTTTGATCACGGAGACATTTTTGAGCGCATACACACGTCATATCATATCATATCATATCATATCATATCATATCATTTCATATCATATCATGTGTCGTATCATATCATATCATATCATATATCAAGTATCATATATCATATCAATTCAAATCAAATCAAGTCAAATCATATCATATCCCATATCATATTACATTATATCATATCGTATCATGTCATATCAAATCACATCATACGCAACTTTTCTTCGTTTTATTTTCATCAGTAACATCGATAACATCAACAACACTATGTTTTCCACTTTTCCCAGTTCTCTGCTTCACTGATCCAATTGTTTCCTGCGATCTTTCTTAGGAAATCACTCCTTTTCATCGTAGGTCGAGTTTACTTCTTTAATCAATCCGTATCTTTGATTTTAACAAACTTATTTCACCCTCTGATCATTTCCTTCTTGCTGATATTCTTGTCGGCCATTTAAACTTGATCATTGCGATCTTGCTCAATTGGTCTCTCACGTTTCTTTTCCTTCGAAACCATTCATTCGTTTCTCCGTCAACCATTCTGGCTCTCCTTGTGATAGTTTCCATTCCCCTTTATGCCACTACTAGCAACTCATGAATTTTCTTGGTGATCATCCATGTCTTTAAAGTCACAGAAACCTGTTAATGTCACGTTTTTGTCAGAGACCTTTCGCTTGAGTGTAATTTTTTCTCCTGAAATGCTTTCCAGTTTTGTTGTTTATTGCTGAAATTGCTCGAGAATTTCTAAATATTCCCGAATTCTTGAAATCAATTTTATGGTAGAAGTTTTTATTCGCTGAAAAAAAAATGCTTTTCAGCTTTTATTTCGAATCGTTAATCTTCTTCTATCTATTTGCGCATTTTTTTTTTCACATCTGCCGAAATAGACATATTCATTTACGCTTTCAATCTGCTCGCTTTTGAAAATAATTGTCGTCTTGAACTCTCAGTTTGCTCATCAGTCTCATTTTGAGCGACTATTTTTTTCGTTGGTTTTAATGTGTTGGTTTTCTTTTTTGAACAGCAGATTTTCACTAACCATTTTCTTTAATTGATTGAAGCGATGAAATACCACAACTATTTTATTCATGAAACTCGAATGTGCTCAAATCTCCCCGTCGATGTTCATATCTCTCTTGTTTCAATCTACCTAATCGAATACGACTTGCAAACGGGCATTATAACCCCCATCTCAACCTTTATAAGGTATATGCCTTTTGCATAAGAAATTTGTAGACATCAATTTGCAGTGACCTTCCTGAATAGCGTCGGTTTACATGAGGCATGTTCCACGATGCTTTTATTGAAGCGTATATCACTGTGTTCTTCATAGCTTTTCAGTGGGCTGAATTTCGCCTAGAACAGGAGGTTTCTAAGCTTTCTCATAGTTCACAAACAACAAATTTAGAGTCGGTTTGTACTTTTCATTTCTTTTTTTCTTTTAAATCAATAGAGTAACATAGAGATTTGATCGATTGTTAGTTGAATTGCCCAACTTAAAGCTCGCATGCTTATTCAATTTTTTTTTTGGGATTCGCTCTGATTTACTGCTCGAGCTTTTTTTGCGTAAAACGTTAGACTAAAACATTGAAATTATAGGTGGAAATAATAATGGACAACAATTTCCGATATTGTTTGAATTGTCTTTTTTTCCGACGAGAAACTTCTTTTTGAGTAGACAAAATCTTCAGAAATTTACTGCTGCTTTATCATGTTGCTTGACAAGCTTCTCAACGATGCTATTAATGATTCTCTATTGCCTTTCGAAATTTCGCCTATCAATCAATCCGGCGATACTTACCACCTTCATATTTTCGTTTGTTTTTCTTTGAAACTCTAAATCGGCATAATGGGCTTATCGCTTTCTTGTGCAACAAAATTGTGATCATTCTAATCGTTGTGCTATTTTCTTTTTTGAATAGTGTCCATTTCTTGTATTTCCGTTGTGAGTGACCTGCCGATTTTCGCTAACTTAATTATTGCTCTTTTATAGATATAGGTCCGCGTTTGATTTAATTTCTCGATAACTGCCGCTTGTTTAATTATTTTCGGATATCTCTATAAATGTTTTTCCAGTAAATCTTTTTTTTTGATGAATCTGTTGAGTACACAGACTATAAACCCTCGGGCTATATTCCAAGGATATGTAGCATTTCGCCATCCTAGAAGAGAGATGAGTCCAAGAGGCAAGGATTCTTCGGGACTAATCGCCTATATGGGTGGAGTGTATTTGTAAGAGAACTGATTATAAGAAAAGTTCGTAGGAAAAGGAGTCTTCATAGCCAGAAACTTTAAGAAAGGATACCGCTGTATCGAGAAAAGGTACTGAGCTTGGAAGAGACAAGATTTGAGAGGGAATGAAAAACTTATGGTAAATAAAACAACTCGGCGTACGAAATAAACGACAAAAAAAATAGATCCTTAGCTAAAATCATTTCACTAAGCATCTTTGCAATTTATATTGCTAACCAGAAATCTGCATGAGTGTTACATTTCATTTATTTCTACAATATGTAATTGTTATAGCAAAATTGAATTGACGGAAGATCGGAAAAGGGCGAAAAAAGCCGAAATAAGAATGAAAACCGATCGAAAAACGAATGTAAAGCCTCAGTTTTCTGAATGAAAAAAAAAGTGTTTTCGAGGGCTTCAACCCGGGAAGATTTGATAATGGAATCAGAAAATGAGTTTTTTGAAAGGTGCAAAAGTTGATATAACCTTCTTAACGTCAATAGTATCGTTAGTATTATTTAGGTTATTTAGGTTAATATCGCTGAAGCGATAGATCATATTATTCACTCACATGGAAGATTCTAGCGATTGGAGCAGATTCCCTAAAGAGATATTTCTCACCGCGAAAAGCGTCAAGTAAATGTGATGAATGAAACTTGCGATAGAAAAGCTAGCTAGCAAGCGCTATGCTAGCAAGCAAGCAAGTAGCAATCGAGTGATTCCATCAACGCATATACTGCCCGCACATATTGGGGCCATTCAGTATCATCGGTGTGTACCGATTCGGTGCGACGATTCGCCGGAACGGCCGGACTTATGGTCTCGATCGGCCGCCACCTTCGGCCGCCTTTATTCCTTTTCAACTAACGCATCGCTAACCATCGTGAATGCTTCACCTCGGATGTTTGCGGTTACGAAATCGAACATTTGGTGATCTCTCCTAATGTCCCCAGTTATGTGTACCAAATCTTATTCGTATTAGAGCAACGCCGAATCCTGAAAACCTTCGCTTTGAATAGGAATCGTTCCTTATATCAAGTTTTCTTATATAGTGATCGCCAGAAGTGGCATATCTTAAAATTTAATGCACATTTTGATGCACCATCGCAGTAACCAATATCATAGAAATACTTCGGGCTTTCTTATGAAATCCCTAAATATCAAATGATTTCCTTGATTTCACCCTCTTTTTGTTCTTTTTATCTCTGGTTGAATATATTTCTAATCATTGTATTTATATGTATTTCATTATATCTTTGAAATCCGCAAATGAAAACAACACTTCAAATATAATCTATGACAATATCACTGAAATCTTCAACCAGATTGTTTAACAATTTACAGTGGGGGTGTGTATACCGCTTCCTCTCTTCTCACTGTTACCTTCACCCCTCCCTTCCTTCCCCTCACCGTCCCTTTCTCTGAAAAAAAGAAAAATTACAAGAGCGTATCATGAGTGGTAAAGCTTTTTAACTTCATTCCTTTATTGGCTCATAATTTCTCATACATTTTAAAATAAATTCCTTTATTTAGCTCTTTTATTTTCTTCATATTTATTATAAATTCTCGTCCTTCATCACTTTTCCTCTACCACTGCTCAAACATAGCTTTTTGAATTGTGAATCACTAATGAATCAAAAATGTGTCGTTCGTTGCACCTCGAAGGATATCGGATATAAGAGCGTTCGATTGAAAGAAGGCACCATCAACTCTTACACTAAATAAGTCTATCTTGTGGAGTAACTTTTAGAAACTGGCACTATGAGATGTGTTGTAGAATTGAAGGCGAACATTGCCCAAGAAGTAGTCTATCTCGGAAATATTGTATAAAGAAATAATATAGATGAGATGATGGAAATTGATCAATATCTGAGGAAAAATTGAAATATCTTTCACATATCTCAGTGATTTTGATAGAATGTGAAAACAAAAAACAATGATAATAATAATAA
>JAARMF010002783.1:0-10678 GCA_022844705.1 Toxascaris leonina
GGTATTACCGACTGAAGTGAAATACAGTGAATAAAAACTGTAACGAACCTTATTGTGAGCGGAAGTTTTGTTAGTGAGTGAAGTTGCAAGCGGATCAGTTGGTGCCATCAGGTTATTCCCAAAAGCGATCTGCAACAATTTTCACAAACTAGGTCAACGCAATTAAACAATTGCTATCAATCAATTCATAATTGGTAAGTTCTCTCGTTCTCAAGGAAATCTTACCCACTTCATGAATAGGCAAAACACTTTGCAGTGGTTATAAATCAAAGAGATACTCATACATAGTCTATTCGTTAATCCAAGCTTACGCGTTATATAAACTAAAGCAATGATGCGAATAATGTGCAAACAACTTCCGCATTCGTTGAAACAGCTTTCGAACAACTGCAGTCAATAGAACACGTGAAATTATGTTTAATTATAGTGATTGTATTCACCGGAAATAATAGCTATTAAAAGTGAATCGTATCAGCACAAAAAATAGCAATGTCTAGTTCATGAAATGTTTTGTATGGTTACATTTGTAAGAAATAAGGATGGAGACGAATTGCGCGTAAGAATTTGAGAGGAATTTTCGAGAATGTGGTTGCATTGAACATTATTACAAGAAAGGAATGTCTACTTCAAAAATTCTGGGAAAAAGTGAATTTAGTAGAAAATTATTTTATTTTATGAGTTGATGATGATGGAATCGAGTGAAATGAATACAGCATAAGAAAGCACAAAAAATTGCGATAAAAATCCACTCTACAGAACAATTTGATGGGGATGTTCGAGAAAGTGATTGCATTGAATACTGGTAAGTTTTAAAATTCTTGAATGAGTGGCAATTTTTTGGGAAAATTCTCAAAAGAAAATATAGAAAAGTAGCAATGAAACAATAAGAGAGTTTTTGAAATTATTTATGTTCAAAAATGGGATGTAGACGTTTTTGGTTCGTTGTTGGTCATTGGCCGTCAATGCAAAATATTGAGTCTGATGAGACGTTGAGATAAAAGAATCTGATGAGCTAGCTTCACTGGAAAAGAAAATTACCGACGAAATAATACATCATGCGAATAGAGAGATTTAGACTTTTAGACTGTGAGCATAAATAGCCACTCAGAGAATAAAACAATCGGAAATGAGCATTATAGAAATAAGGTGGATTTTGTTTTAGGAAGTATACGATTAGAAACGCTTTAAGAAATAAAGAATTAAAGATCACTTCTAGTGAAAACGAAGAGATCGCTTATTTTTAGTGCTAAAAACTATAAGCAAAAATATTTCTACGTATATGCGAAGAAATAAAGTCAAATTATATAAACGTTTGAAAAAAAAAAACACCGAAAACTTGCTAACAAGAACATGAACATGATTTTGTAATAGATTCTCTACCTCTCTCTTAGCACTTTAGTCAAGTCCATTCGTAACTATATTTGCGAATGCAAATTTCAAAGGATGTCAATCAGCTGAAGCCAATATGTGATAATACCCCCAAAGCAAACACCCTCTCATGATGCACAACAACTCGATTCACATTTGCAAATCCGCCCGCTTTGGCACCAAACACAAAACCGATCGCTCGTAATACCGGTTGTCAACAAAAAGTGCGTCACGTCAAAACAGCGTAGTCGAAACGTTTCGATTCACCTCAAGATTTAGCAATACTCTTTTCCCCTTTATTATCGCATTCGACACAACAGGAGAGGTATCAAATCGGAAAACGTGCTCAACAACTATTTCCCGCCAGGTGAATACCGTTACCTTGATTACGGTGGTAATGAAAACGTTATATTACCGAATGCGGTGCTTTAGGTTAAGAGCTGAGCGACGACTTGGTTAGGAAATCCGTAAATCAAAGATGGCCTAGCGAACGATTAGACGAAAAGAAGAAAGCGGAAAAGAGAGGAGGAAATAGCAAAATCGATAGTTATTTAAGTGTAATAAAAGAAACTGAAAACATTTTCAATTGATAAAAATCGACGAGCAACGTTCCCATAAAAAATTATGTATGTTTCCCACCTAAAATCCATGTTTCCACTATACGATGGGAATTGAGAAGCTCAAAAATATTTGCACAGATCAACTGTAATGTCTTAGATTTGTATAGTGTGTTTACCGATATCGATGAAGGAGGCATATTAAATGTAAAGAAAAAAAAGTTCAGCAGCTAACCATCTAACAGCTGTCGAAACTCCCTCCCTGAGCTCTTACAGTTCAGATTAATGCCAAATATTGAATTACACATAAATGCGCATGTTTTTATGATTCAGGATGGTAGAACCTATCAAAGGGAATAGTGCTCATTAGATAGATCAACACGAAGATGAATGCAAACTATGCTTCAATAATGTCTTTTAGCTTCGAAGCAATGATCGATTAGCCTAGTGTATTCTCATTAAATATTCTATAGCGGAAAAGATTTCAGAAGAAAAAAAGCAATTTTTTTCGGTTTTAATTGTTTCACTTTCAAAGATGATAATAATTCAATAAAACAAATCAAAAAAGGAATTTAAAATTTCTAATATTAGAGAAAATATCTAAAGTGTTAGCAAATGCTCAGTTGACCATTTTGAACACAATGAAAATATTGCAGAGAATAAAAATTACAAAATCAAAGAATATTTGTCGAAACTTCCTATTATCATTTGAGAGTTTTGATTTTAAACAGTGAGGAAAATTTAACAATTTATTTGTGAACGTATTGAAGCATTCAAGACGAAACAAAAAAAAAAACAATTTCTATTGCAATTGCAATGAATCTCCGACTAATATTTACTAGCATAGATGAAGGCATTCGCTTATTCTGCTATTTATTCATCAATTGATCAATGAATTTGTTTTTATTCCGAGGAAATTAAATAATATATTCTCCACGTCACCATTAGAACTCTGAGGAATATATGCCAACAATTTTCGAGGACAAGTTCTTTTCTTTTTTTTAAGATCTGAAGAATAGAAGACTCCTTCGATAATGTTTGCCGTACTTAGTAAAAATTTGACGCAACATGCTTACTTTTGTGCATGACCATTACTTAGAGCATCCACTCAGAAAATATTGATCGGCCTAATAGCTATGATTTAACTCTATAGCGGCACAATCAAGACAATATAATGTTAGGCATCGATCACGCATCATCACGCATTTACTCTCACCTGTGCGTTAGAAAAAGCTTGCTAATGCACTTGCATTAACGAACAGACAGACTCTCGTGCGGTACGAGAGTCTAGAGGCTATATTGCACGTATGAGGGGTGCTACATGCCGCTCAGTCGAGCACAAATATTGGCAAACTAGAGCGATTTGATGTTTGAGTAGTGCTGAGTAATAAATGCTGTGTGGTTGGTAGGAGTCATTCTGAAGGGTATACGCAACATATTTACATTGATTCGTAGATATCCGTAAAAACTTCACCAATTCGAGCAGAAGCTGTGATAAGCTACTTATTATATTAGATAATATGAGCGCCTAATCGATTTAAACGTTGATTGTTTTGAGTTGTTACGACTAGCGGCATAACCTCAGAGAATATCCATTTATTTCGTGATCTTGTTGAGCTTTTTTTTCTATGTATTTCTGAAGATGGTTGTTAGAAACGCAAATCGTGAAGAAGCATATTGAAGGGAATGTTGTTGAGCATTATTTCTAGACGAATAGGAAACGATGAATAAACGTGATAAATCGGTTAAGAAAAAGAAACTTTCGGCGAACATTGAAATCGCCACCCAAATGATTAGTCATTGTTTCTGATAGATGCACATAAGATATGATCGAAATGATCGAAACATTCGATGACACAATTTTGCCCTATCGGTTTCAACGAAATTTTGATTTGATTATTTGCAGAGTAAATAGAAAAAGAAAAAAGAAGCACAAAGCAGAGATATATATATCATAATGTCTGCTGAACGTTTTACAACAATTGAACTCTTAGTGAACAAAAAGCAACAGATAAATAAACAAAACAATTTATCGTTTCTATAATAATAATAAAAATGTTTTTTGGATTGGATTGCTTCTTTTATTTAAAAGCAACAATAAAACTTAAATATTAAAATTAAAATAGAATTCGATAGCTGTTCCCATTTTTACAACGATGATTTGATATTGGAATGCGGAATTTTAATATCGTTAAGTTTATTAGATTATAAGTAACAATATATTGAACTACAAGTAAGAACATATTAAATTGCAGGTAACAATATATAGAACTATAGGTAGCGAAGGTAACAATATATAAAATTATAGGTAACGATGGGCAATAATAAACTCATGTACAAACGTATCCCCATCTTCATAAACATTTTTCGAGCGTTTTATTTTCAACGATATAAAAGCTATAAAGATTAAGTCATCAAAATTCGCAAAAAGAAAACGCGCTATATAATTGGCAAATGTACGAAAGAATGCAATCTTGAAGCAAATAAAGCAATTTTCTAGATATCCATCCCTTCATCCGCATTTGAACGAAATGTTTCTTCTATGCCAGTAATCAATTTGCCTTATATTATGTCTTTGCTCAGCCAATATTGCTTCGATGAAATATTCTTTTTTTTTGTTGCTAATGATTACTAAATATCAATAGCAAAGTTTTATATATCCGATAAAATAAAACTCTTCAATCATAAAAACTGATTGCTTATTTGATAGGAAAAAAAATTTCTTGAAATTATGCACAAATTTAAGCATAATGACAAGAGAATGATGACATTAGATGATAGGCACACATCTATTTGGAGATGGTAATGATATTATTATGAATAATCGACTTTAGAGACTTTACCAACTAATTACTCTACATAATTTTAATAAATATAATAGTCGAGTGAGTAAATGTCTTCTCTTCAAACTATAATTTCTTTCATATCAAATATTAAAATCAGAAGGGTTTGGCATTTTTATCTCAGCTCAAATATGGTGTCATCGATCTATCTTTTTCGATTTTTTTAATTGTGGTAAATTATTGAAATCTATGAAATAAATTCCTAATCGTTCTAGCATTCGAAATGAAAAATAAACAAAAAGTGACATTGTTTGGTGACAAAAAACACTCAACAAATATCGATGGGTCGATTGTATTGTCGTTGATTTGCAATGGTAATTGAGCGTAATAAATGAAATTGAAATGAAACTCGTCATTGAATTAAATTAGAAATTTCGAAAATGTTCGCAATTAGACACTCGTCTATCGTGAATAATTCGATTGAATAATTTAATCAAAACAAACCGATATAATCGATAAAAATTTGTAAAGCAAAATATTAAGTGTATTTTTTCCGAAATTTTTTGTAAAACAGCAAATAAAAGAAGACAAATCATCTCCGCTCATCGATATGAAACATTCAAAGAGTCAATCGAACGATGTACGTTGCTCGCTTCGTCGAATTTTTTATACCATAAAGGTAATAAAGTTTAAGGTAATAAAAGAGCAGCGGAAGTTGACACTTTACGACAGTTAATTTCGTTTCGATCGACAACGCATTCATCTGTTCATTGCACAATCCATAGAAACTTTTTTTGCGCCTTTTTCTTCGGCATGGAACTTGCCATAAATGAGGAAAATGTCCTTCAGTGCAGAATTTCAATGCCCGACGAGGTAAAGTAGACGTTTTATTTCAATTGTCAGTATAATAATTAGTCAATTCAATTGAATCAAACAACACTTATCAAAAAAAAATACATACTTTGCCTGGCTATCATCCTATAAAACACTAAAAAAAGATAAAAAAAACCTGCGAGAAGCGCCTTGTGAATAAAAGAAAACTCCCAAGCATTCGTTAGTCCAAAAAACAGAATCACATATCAACCGATTCAGGAATCTCTAGGGATAAAACTTTTCAAGATATTTGTCTAAACAACCGATATTGCCGCAAAAGATAGGTGAAAATTGAAATTATCAAACCGAATAAGATAGGAGAAAGAGGAAAAGCGAGAATGAACAGCTATCGAGAGTGATGCTGAGACGAAATATAAAATAGCAGCTGCTGATTGCATAATTCATACCTATCCAGCCACTCAACAGCACGGCCTAATAAGGCAAGAGAATTTATCTGAGAGTGCGGAAGCATTCACTGCTCAAGCATTCTCAGGTAATCCAGATGATCTAAAAGTATAACATTGCGATTTGAAAGTGAAGTCGTCAAACGATCGCAAATAAAGGAACTCTATATCGAGGATGCGTATGTACAAGTGGAAATCTCAAATAGAATTCGTTTCAGTGCGCATCTCTGAAAGTAATAAAATGGATGTTTCATTGTTGATCAACTAAATAAATAAAACAACAAACTTCTAGAGAAATATTTCCACTCAATAAGATCGCTTTCAAAAAAGTGGAGAAGTCAAAAATGTNTTCCACTCCATAAGATCGCTTTCAAAGAAGTGGAGAAGTCAAAAATGTCCAAAATGATAAGCAGTGGCAAGAATTGACTGCTACGCTTATTTGAGCATTGCAAGAAGTCAAGTATTAGAGAATAGGCCATAAATGGCACAGTATGAGTTTATTATATATATAGTTGCGCTGAAATGTTTGATAGCGTTATGAAAACGCTTGCGACTAGTTTCTAATATTCTATATTGCAAAAGAAATTAAAGGCTTCTATGCATTTAGATGCGTCACAACGATAGCCAAAAACGAAGTTTATTATAAAGAAGTGAAGAAAGAGAAACTGATAGTCGATCGCCGAAAAATAAACGACTCTCATCAGAAAACAATTGAAACAAGTATAGAGAAAGATGGGCGACAGGTGTGGAAAGTGCCTAAGCGTTTGGCATAATACGCATTTTATTAACGCACTTTTCACATTGACGTCAAAGCGATTCAAAAACAGTCTAAACATCATGGCCATTAAGTTTAATGAGACTAATAACACTAATCAACAATCAAAATATGATGTGAAAAAACTCGATCTCAGATAATTCATAACGATGCTACTCAAATAATAGTGACGAAACGCTCATAGAATGTTTATATAAATGAGTAACCGACTGCACGATATGTGTATTTTGAAAAATTTGGGTCATCAAGAAGCCACCCGGAGAGTGAGTGATGAATTGAACGGCTACCCGATTCCATTGTTTCACGAGAAGACTATAACATGCACCAGTGTAAAATATTCAATGAAAAGTGATCTCATTTCGTAAGCATCGGCCTTAGGGACGTATCATCGACGTAAACCATATCAGTGCTCTCAATCACTATCACTCATTATTGCAACAAAACATCTCACGAGCATCGTAAATGAAAACTTCATTGGCTCATTTGTATTCGACTTGTCCAAAGGTTATTTCGATATTCACCTACACAGGTGTAACTGCTCCAATTAAACACACCTCTAATTTGCTTATGTTTGCAAAGGTATAGTGATATAGATATCACTTACCGAATGTCGATGCAACAAAGTACTTTTTCGCTCGGCAACAATAGTACTCGACGCGAATGATACTTGGCTAAGGCGCTTTTCTTGCCAGCGATTGGCACTTTTTTGTAGTTCGGCCAAACGTTGCGCGATCATGTTCCCAGCCGCACCCAACAACACAAGCCGCGTTCCGCTTTCGTCTCACGGCCGATTGACTATGGCTCACTTTGTCGGCGCAGGCTGTTAGGCACCGCCCACATGGTCACAACCCGCCGCAAAGATCGTCGTCATCGTCTAGCACATCGGAATATCCGTCCGTCATTGCGGCTGTCTATTGGGATGCTCAAACAGTTGAAAACAATGCATCTCGCGCTTCGAGACTACATGCAATATTTCCCATTGCGACTCATCGACCGGGCATATACTTACCCAAACTCATTCTTTAGAGGCAAATTTACGATCGAGTTGAAAATGTTGGATGGAAAAATCACCGCTGAAGAATATGAATATAATTAAAAGATGAATAAGATATCTCAAACGCACAACTATAGTTCTCGAGTGCAATACAACCTTTCATTCTTCTATTGGATTATCCAACCAGCTAGGTTCAATTCTGAGTTCGGCAATAATATTGAACGTTGACTTAGAAGGCACTACGGCAACGTTTGATGAAACGTATTCGCTCGTTGAACTCTGGATGGCATATGCAAATTAGATGAGTCGTCTCAAATGAAAGGTACAAGCTTCAACACGTTTGTGTCGTGACTCAAGAATATAGGAAGCTAATCGATGCTATGCGTGAACGCCATAATTACATCAGAAATCCAATCACAATAATCCCACACCACAACGAATCGAAGAATAGATCGCTGTTGCCGTGCCAACATCGACAACACACTTTGGCATTGTTGAGTGCTCGAGTCAATGATTATTGAAAGCAAACGTGGACACCCCTAATGAATGTGATGCAATTTCAATAAAACCCTCTTTAGCATAAAATTCAGTCGCCATATATAGACATTAATTTTGCATCGACTTGATAATTCCCTATTCCCATGACTATAGAAGAAAGTGAAACGTTCGCATTCCAAAATAAGCATTTCGAAACGATAAGCGCATTAACATATAATTGCCTCTAATAATTGATTATATTACAGCATAAGAAAACAGATATGAGGATTCTCGGTGCTTAGTATGCTTGAGCTCGGAACGATAAAATATTTTAGTGGAGTTTCGAGAAAAAAAACGGTTCGCTGATTTCTTTTTTTCCATTTGCTTATGAAAATTACTGACAAAATTAAAAACTGGCCTTCAAATTTTGCAGTATTTTGAGAGACAATAAGACTTTGTTACAACGAAAAAATAAAAAACTCATGAGTTGTTTTAATTGCACATCGATGGCATTCAACGAAAATGAAAAAAAAAGGTGAGAAAAAGTTTAGAAAGAATGACGACGAAAGAAATAGAAAAAGGCTGAATGATGACAGAAATAGGCGCCAAAAATAAATCATTATAAATAGTGCACCATACATGCAACAATGCCGAAAACGACGAATGCAAAACCGATGAAATATGCCCTCGAAGGAAAATCTCTCCTATTTCTATACAGTATCCTCAAATAAAAACTCTTACTTCAAAAAAAAAAAAAAACTTTGCGTGCAACTCGCAACGATATTCTCTAGTTTGCACAGCTGGTTTTATTTGATTCATGTTGTGTCTAGTATAGCGCCATCCTGATTGAGGATAATATCCGATGCACGCCTCGTTTGTAGTCTTTATTTTTTAGGTGCTAAATAAACAAGTTGATGTAAATATAACGACGATTGAAACGAGTGAATCGAATAGAATGAGATAAACTCACAGAGTTTCAATCAGATGAAGGAGAGTGGAGAGGGGTTGGAATGAGGGATACGGTGGAGTCCTATTGCCTCTTTCGTAACGAGACCTCAATTCGATTCCAATCTGTAGACTCTCTATCACCACAGAACTTAGAATTCTCCGCTCGTCTACGAACACAAACGAAGGCTATGAAAATTTAGTAAATTTGTTTTGCAATTTTGCACAATACGTGCACATATCCGCCGCTAGTTCAAACGACAATATCTTCATATGTTCGATGATTACCTGAAGTTAGCAACTTATGCGCTCAATAATGGCAGAAATTTAGAGATAGAGCTGCATAATGGCCACAATATCGAGGATCTGCATCGACGACGGTATTTGACGATAGCATTAAATTTCTGATGGGTGTCACATCAATCTCATAACCGATTTTCAATTCAAAATTCACATTTGTAGCAAGTCAGAAGAAGTTTCTAACTTTACCTTTGTATGCTGCTGAATTCTTCCTAAACTGGTCGCTTAAAATGAGGAACATTCAATATGTCCGTGATGAGTGACTGTCGATGAGAATGCTACAACCTAGTGAGCCTGATCATCAAAAGATGTCAACAGGCGAGTGAAAGTTCGAAGATCTTCACAGCTGGCTTGTCGCATACGTGTAATCCTTATAAATTCCGTCTCTTTCGCAGTCTCAAGTGGCGAGCCAAGGATGGCTAATTCGCTTCCGATGAAGATCCAGAAGTCAACCACACGAAAATGGTTGAAATAACAAGAATAAACTTTCACTCAATATGCTTTTTCTCTCAAAATCATATCGACAAATTTATATAACTGAAAAAAAAAATTAGAACACCTCAAATTATTTTTCGATGTCCTATACCTTTCATATCTTCCGAATTCATTTTCCTCGCATTTGACAACACGAAGGAAACGATTGCGGTGAGAAGTACTAAAGAAATACTGATCAATGCAAAGATAAGTGAATCATCATAAAGTCACAAGGAAACTTAGACGTTCACACGTCAAAGCATGCGCATTCAAAAGTTCGTCATAATATATTTAAAGCACATAAAGAAGATTATAGGGGCTTAAGCGATAGGTTCTTTAAAAAAAAATTGAAGTACTATAGAATAAAAAAATTGTTTCATTCATCATGGACCAACCGATTCTATAAATGCTTGAAAGGAACGCAAAAAAAAGGAGTCACACATTAATGATAGACTATTCGAACGTAAACATCTACGATAGATCGATTACGTAAATAACCAACTTGCCCCAAGAGAAATGTGAATTGTCCAAAAGTACAAAATGTGTAGCTCATTAGGAAGTTGGCGAGTTGGGGCAAAATTTGTTCTGGGACCAACAGAAGCAGCAAATTATCGATATCACTTGTAAGTGCATGAAAAGTGCCTACTTTAGACGACAACCCCTTCCCTCCGAATTTCTTCGCATCCACTCCCAAATATGCAAATAGCACGTCATATATATATATATAT